>ML664181.1:196074-254705 GCA_007570785.1 Antilocapra americana
GAGGGTGAAGCGCTATCTCTTGGCCTCTCGCCACCTGCTCCCTGGGCTTTCTGCTGCGGTCTCTGGGGAGCCCAGGGCTGTGCCACCCGCCTTAGGGTCGGCCCTGCCTGCCTAGGAGAGCGTCCCCTGTGCCCTCCCTGCTGCTGTCCTGGGGGAGGCCCCTGGTCTGTCCTGCAGGCTGTGGCCAACTGGGCGCCTTCTGGCCTCACACGCCGGGTGGAACCGCTCCAGCAGAGCAGGGTCCTGGCCTCTCAGCCTCTCTGGGTCCGGAGCTGGGACAGACCGGGCTTCGCTGCTGCGTGATGTGAACCATCCCTTTTTCCAGCTTCCAACAGCAAATCAGCTCCAGGGGCCTTGACAGGCGTCAAATCTTTACCTGGGAGGCCCCACACCGCCGAACCTCCTTACCGGACAGCTCCCTGGGCCCCCAGCCCCGTGTCCTGAGGTTGGCCAGGCGCCTTCGGCCAGGTTCACCCCGCACTCCTGCTGGGTGGTGCTGAGCCTCAGCCCACGCTGGGGCCTGGGGTGGCCCCAGATACGCGATGGCACATCTGTGGCGGGGAGGGGGTGTGTGTGTCAGTTTACAAGGGCAAGCCCTTGATGCTATTTTCAAGCTGAAGCCACACTTGCTTCAAAGCTTGGGAGTGGGGAGCCTCTGGTAGCCCAGAGGTTTCACAAGAATGTGTGATTTCAGGCTCCTGAGGGCACCCCCAATTGTCCTCACCCTTGACGGAGAACGCAGCTCTCACCCAGCAGGTCGCTGCTTCCAGCTTAGCGACCTGCCCGGTGAGGACTCGGCTTCGCGTTTCCCTCCATTCACTCCTGGGCTCGGGGCTCAGCTCTCCTGTCCACAGCCGCAGGGCACTCTCCACCTGGCCAAGGATCCCGTCCATGCGTGTGTCCAGCCTCTAGTTGATGAGGGACCCCTTTCAGCCTTCTCCTAAGAATCCACCGCCTCTGGTGATGGCCTGTTGGCGCTGTCTTATTCTTGACTTCTCCCAGTTTCAGCAAACACTTGATATATGAGCCCTCTTGCACTTCCTCCTACGGCCGGGACATTCGGGGCACAGCCAGGGCGAAAGTCACCACTGGCAGCCTGTCCCAGAGTGCCCAGAGTCGGGCACCATGATTGCCCGAGGCCGGGGTGGAGGCTAGACGCGGCGCAGGGCCCTCACAGCGCCCAGTCATGCAGACCCCGCTGGGGCCGCGGCCGCAAACCGTCGGCCCCGCACGTGGACTCTGAGATGAAGGCAGACCGGCTGCTCTCGGGTGGGGACAGGCCCAGCCCGCGCCTTCCAGAGGGGCCGAGCCTCAACGCTGTGGCCAAACCGGCAGTCTGCCTGCAGGTGGTCCCTGGGACGAGGTGGGATGCGGTGAGGTGGCCGGCTTCGGTGAGGGTGAGGTCCCTGGAGCGGCTGGGAGCCGAGCGAGCAGCCAGAAGCACGACAGCGGCGTCTGAGCGGACCGTGTGGTGTCTGCCACGGCAGCTGGTGCCCGTCTGCATGGCCGCAGAGGGCCGGAGGGTTTATACAGTATTCTCATATCAGCTTGGGACTCCTAGTGTCGAGCTGATATCATTAACCATGTGCTGTGTGCTAAGTCGCTTCAGTCGTGTCTGACTCTTCACAGCACCATGGACTGTGGCCCGCCAGGCTCCTCTGTCCATGGGATTCTGCAGCCAAGAGTACTGGAGTGGGTTTCCATGCCCTCCTCCAGGGGATCTCCCTGACCCAGGGATCGAACCCAGGTCTCCCACATTGCAGGCAGATTTCTTACCATCTGAACCATCAGGAAGACTGTTAATATATAATTAGTATAATCTTGTATTGATGTATAACATTCTTATATTATTGTGCTAAATATGTCACAATATTAATAGGGCCCACATAGGCTTTCACTGATAAGATGGCTCGTGATGTTGACCTCGCAAACAAAGAATAAAACCACAGTGATCCTTGGAACTGACCAAATTGCCCTAACGACGTTCTGTTTTCTCACTGGCGTCTACCTTCTCAAAGCTGCGAGACCACCAGATTCCAGACCTCTACTATGTGACCACAGGACTCAACTATAGGCTAAAAATTAACCATCCCTTCAGAGAATTTTTCACTGGCGGGTATAAGAAAGACTCGGTCAAAAAGGGAGGACACAGGTTCTCCTTAAGGGCCAGTCACCCTATCGTTTCCCTCTAATAAATTTCCTTTTCTTGCCTGACTGCCCAGCTTGCTTTTTTTTCTCTGCACTCGCCCTACAAATACAGTATATCCCACTGGTTTTTATTAACATTCACTTAATGATTACGACGTCTCCAGGGTCTTGGGACCAAGGATGTGTTGAGTGGGAGGTGGAGAGACTGCAGCTGCCTTCAGCCCTGGCGCAGTCAAAAGGAGCTTCAGAAACCATCTCCAGTCTCCACGAAGCTGGGGACGGGATTCTGGCAGGAAGACATCTGGTTCCTCGCCCTTGGGCTCAGCTTGTGCCAGGCAGGCAGCAAGAACACACTTGTGCACGTTTTCAGACACCCTTGCTTGCTCCGACCTTGGCAGCCCAGGGCTGGATCGTGGCAACAAATGTCTGGCAAGTTACCAAGTGTGTGTCCTGAGACCCCGGTCACTGCAAGGGCCAGAGGCAAATTCTGACCTGATGGGCTCTTGGCGCTGGTGGGAGGGGAGCAGAGCATCTGAGAGGCGTCGCCATCTGCCTCTACGGGGAGCCGTTGTGCGTGAGTGTGTATGAGTGTGTGCGTGTGCATGAGTGTGTGTGTGTGTGAGTGTGTGTGCACACACATGTGTGCGTGTGTGTGGTGTGTGTGTGCGCGCACGTGTGTGTGTGCGTGCGTGTGCGTGTGCGCGTGTGTGAGTGTGTGTGCGTGTGCGTGTGCATGCGTGGTGTGTGCGCGCGCGTGTGTGGTGTGTGTGTGTGTGCACGCGTGTGTGCGTATGTGGTGTGTGTGTGTGAGTGTGCGTGTGTGCGTGTGTGGTGTGTGTGAGTGTGTGTGCGTGTGTCTCAGTCCTGGGTGCGTGTGTGTGGTGTGTGTGCGTGCGCGCACGTGTGTGTGTGTGCGTGCGTGTGCGCGTGCGCGCGTGTGTGAGTGTGTGTGCGTGTGTGTGTGAGTGTGTGTGCGTGTGTGTGTGAGTGTGTGTGTGTGCGCGCGCGTGTGTGCGTGGTGTGTGTGCGTGTGTGTGTGTGCGTGGTGTGTGTGTGTGAGTGTGTGTGTGCGTGTGTGCGTGGTGTGTGTGTGTGTGTGAGTGTGTGTGCGTGTGTGTGTGAGTGTGTGTGTGTGTGTGTGTGTGTGTGTGTGCGTGGTGTGTGTGTGCGTGGAGGGCACTAGACTCCTGCTTGAGCTGCTCTAATTTGGGGTGTTTTGCAGGCCTGCCGTCTCAGTGATGAGTTCTTAGGTGGATTGTAAGGCTGGCCTCTGTCCCCTGTGCTCTCTGGCTGAGAGAGGGAGAGGGACCCCAAAGCCAGCCCCAAACTGGTGTCAGACCAAAGCAGACGACAGTGCTCGACCAAACCAGGACTCGACTCTTCAGCTATGGGCTTCGTTCTCCAGGACAAAAGAAAGGCTTTAGTTCCACAGGTCTCACCTGTGTCTAATGTAAGCAGAGGCTTTGACCGTGGACACGGGACACAGGGTATTTAAGGCGTCTACTCCAGCACACTTTCCCCAGGGGGACACAGCGCACATCTCCCTCTGATACTGGTGTTTGACCAGGGGCCGAGGCAGTGGCCCTGGCCGTGACCGAGTTCTCACTGTAGTGACGGCAAACATGACTCCAAATTCTGACATCTGTAAAGACAGGCCTGCCCTGGGACAACCACTTCTATTTCTTTATTTCTTTGGTTAACTGACTTAGCCTACCTGGAAATCTGTATCGACGGCACAGTCCAGAGTGCAAACGGGCCCACCTGTGTTCCCAGCAGCCCCAACCTCTGGAAGGAAAGCACTGAGATTAGCCAAGAATCAAAGGGCTGCAGTCCAGAGGGACTGATCATCCCCATGCCCTTGGTTTTCTTTTGTTTTGTGGTTGTTTGCCTTTTAGTGGAAGGACTTCTCTCCCTTGAAGGATCCATTTCTTCTGCTGGTCTGGTCCAGGTCAGAATCATTGATTTTGCTCCTGGTCCCAGGTGGGGGCTGTGAGTAGCAATCAGAGCAGACACTGAGGAGGAGAATGGGGTAATTCTGCAGCCACGCCTAGATTCTACACAATGGTGCATTTCAGAGACAGGAAAACAAATGAATAAATCTGGAGAGATAAAATCAGTGCCCTGGAGCTGATTGAAGCAACAATAGTATGAGTAGGAACTGCCTCTCGGGGAATCCCAGCCTGGAAACAGGGGAGGGCTGGATGGCTGTGACTTGCCTCTTCATTCTGCGTGGAGGTGAGACATGATAAAGGACTCTTTGAATATTTTGGTTCCCTTGGCTTGTCCTCAGTTGCTTTCTGTTGCTTTTTCCTTCCATTTTACCCGGAGTTCAGTTTTGCTTGATGAGAAATAGCGTTAGAGGCAAGAGTCTGAGATGGAAAACTCTGTGTTTTGTCTCTTGATCTAAAATCATCGCCCGGCCGTTGCCAGGGCTGCGGTTTGGGATCCTTTCTGCCTCTCTCTTCCCCTTTCTTCTAGTTCCCTGAGATCCTGACTCTAGAAGCTGCCACTTCCCGATCGGCTGTTCTTCACCTATTTTTGTAAATTGCCCGATGTCCTGTCCTTCCTCCGGGGGACACTTGATTCAACAACCGTGCTCCTTCTGGGTTCCTGCGCTGCCCCTCCTGGTTGGCAGCCTGGCCTCCTCACTCAGCGCCCACCTTCCATCATTACAGATGATGGGGGCCCCAGGCCCCCCAACACAGGCAGATGGGAAACTTGCCCGTCTACCACCTGCTCAGCCCAGCACGAGTACAGCACACACAGTGTGCGTGTGTGTGTGTGTGACACAGGAGCAGAACACACTGCGAAGACCACATCGCCTTCTTTGGAGAGCTTCCAGGTTAGTGGGGTCGACAGGATGACCACATGAAGACAAGTGAGCAAACGGGGAAAAGCAGAAGTGGGAGAAAGAGGACAGCAATGCCAGCAAAGTCAGCTGACCGATGATTAACTAACTGCCAGACGTTGTACTGAGCACGCTGGGTGCCATATCCAGGTTAGCTCTCTCCGCACCCTTGTGAGCTGGGCACTGTTGTGTCTCATTGTACACGCGAGTCAGCGAAGGCTCTGCTAGTCTACCACGGATCACTGCTGAGAATGCGGACAGACTGGGTCACCCAGGCTACTGCTGGGAGTATAAACAGGACAGACGCTCTGGAAAACAACGTGGCAGTTCTTTAAGAAACGAAACGTGCAGCTACCATACGGTCCTGCAGCTGCGCTCTTGGGCATTTATCCCAGAGGAAA
This sequence comes from Antilocapra americana, assembly GCA_007570785.1. Taxonomy (NCBI): domain Eukaryota; kingdom Metazoa; phylum Chordata; class Mammalia; order Artiodactyla; family Antilocapridae; genus Antilocapra; species Antilocapra americana. The sequence goes on from ML664181.1 coordinate 201,472, forward strand.
AAAACTTGTATTTACACAAAAAAACTGCACACAAAATTTTTATTTATAATAACCCCCAAAGTAGTTGGACACAACTGAGTGACTAAGCACACACACCCCCCAAACTGGAAACAACCTCCAGGTCCTTGAATGGCACAAACATACCGTAAAATTATTGTTTAGTCACCACATTGGGTCCAGTTCTTTTCGACTCCATGGACTGCAGCATGTCAGGCTCTTCTGCCCTCCATTGTCTCTTGGAGTTTGCTCAGATTCATGCCCATTGAGTCCGTGATGTCATCCAACCATGTCATCCCCTGCTGCCCTCTTCTCCTCCTGCCCTCAATCTTCCCCAGTGTCAGGATCTTTTCCAGTGAGTTGCTTCTTTGCATCAGGTGGCCAAAGTACTGGAGCTTCAGCTTCAGCATCAGTCCTTCCAATGACATTCGGGGTTGATTTCCTTTAGGATTGACTGGTTTGATCTCCTTGCAGTCCAAGGGACTCTCAAGACTCTTCTCCAGCACTGCAATTCAAAAGCATTAGTTCTTCAGCACTCAATCTTCTTTATGGTCCAACTCTTACATCCGTATATAACTACTGGAAAAATCATAGCTTTGACTATATTGACCTTTGTTAGCAAAGAGATGTCTCTGTTTTTTAATACTCTGTCTAGGTTTGTCATAGTTTCCTTTCTAAGGAGAAAGCGTCTTTTAATTTCATGGCTGCAGTCACCATCCACAGTGATTTTGGAGTCCAGGAAAGCAAAATCTGTCTCTGCTTCCACTTTTCCCAGGGTGTCCTGTATTGTAGGCAGATTCTTTACTGTCTGAACCATCGGAGGGGGCGGCCACCAAAGATGATACACAGATGGAAAATAAGCATACAACAGCATGCTCAGAACCTCTTGTTGTCTTGGAAATGCAGATTAAAACAACCATGAGATGCCATTTTGTACTATGAGGATGACTAAAATCCAAAATTAACCATAATAATTGCTGGTGAGGATGCAGACCAAAACAAACTTTCAATCATTGCTGGTAGGCATGGAAATGGTATAACCAGTTCGGAAGACAGTTTGGTAGTTTCTTACAACATTGAATGGGCAGGAAAATAGAGCAACTTTGCAGAAGAGAAACCTGCAAGCCAACATCACAGTGATGGGTCATGCTCGTGGCGTGTGCCCCAGACACGGTGTGCAAGAAAGGCGCTTGCCTTCGGGTCTTCCTCCCAGGAACCCCAGTCTAATCAGGAGAAAAATGCCAGACAGATTCCAATCCAAAGGACTGTCTTGAAAATACCGAGGGAGCACCTGGCCAGTACTCCTCGGAACAGACAAAGGCATCCAAGACGAGGGAAGCCGAGACACTGTCACCATCGAGGAGAGCTGCGGAGACAGGACTCGGTGCAAAGTGCTATCTGGATTAGATCCTGGAGCAAAAGGAGACATTAGGTAAAAACCCAGGAAATCCAAGTGACTGTGGACTTGGATGGATACTGAGGCACCAGCGTCAGCTTCCTAATCGTGACAAATGCACCGCAGCAATGTGAACTCCTGACATCAGGAAACCGGAGGTGGATTTATGAGAACTCTCTGTACCATCCTCGGAAGTTTCTGCACATTATGTCTATTCCATAATAAAAATGTATTCAAAAATTTAAAAAAATGAATAAGCTATCATTTTCTGAAAAGGCAAATAATTATACTAAAGCTGAACCAAAAAGAAAGTTTAAATGACAGAAAATTATAAAGGTAATTCTGAAGACGTCCTTCTATGCAAGTTAAATTATCTATCTACATGTCTATCTTTTAACTTCTAATTTGAACTTGACCCCAAGTTCAGGGACTATGGGCACAAAAGTGGGAAAGAAATGATCCTTGCCCACAAGAACTGCAGATCCCCTTGACCTTGGGCCTGAATGTCTACAATTCCGGTTGTCTAGGTGGGGTTAAAATGGTGCTTGTCCCTTTTCTTTCTAAGGCCAAGGGCATACAGCATTCTGAGCCTGCCATTCTGTGGAATTTTTGCTTTTAAAATATTGGTTGGAATTCCAAAATCTTTGAACCTATGTGGTGAGAGAGCAGAAATCTTAGTGACATCAGGGCGTCACACTGGTGTTGGCCTTCAGCTCTTGGAGGGACTTCCTGCCTTACAGAAGGATCAGCGGTAAAGAATCCACCTGCCAATGTAGGAGATGGGGGTCGGAAAGATCCCTTGGAGAAAGAAATGGAAATCTACTCCAGGATTCGTGTCTGGACAATCCCATGGGCAGAGGCGCCTGGTGAGCTACAGTCCATGGGGCCACAAAGAGTCGGACACAACTGAGCACTTGTCAGCCGCTGCCCAGTGCTTTTTGCTAACCTGGTGTGATTTTCACTTTTCTCTCAGAGATCTGCCTTTCCTGTGTCATTAGGAAGCTCCAGATCCAAGGTGGCAAGCCTGGCCCATGCCTATCACATTTCCTCATTAGGTAGTGGAAGGTTTTATAGTCCTCTCCTGGGTCAGAGGTCCTCAGGGGGAGGCTTCCGTTTATCCGTCACTGGCGTTGGACTGTGCTTGAAAGCCCTCTAGTTTTTCACAATGGGAAGGGAATGGGAGTTCTTGGAGTCCTTGTGGCATCTCTGCCACCTCTGGGCTCAGGGATGCCACGTGGTGGCTTGAAATGGACCAGATGGGAGATGTACACCATGGAAACCGGCAAATCCTACCAAGTGGGTCTCCGTCCACCAAGGGTGCCCTGCCGAGAGCCGGCCCACCACGGCAGAGGAGCCACAGCCCGCTCCACCAGAGGAGAAGACTCCTAGACGTTGCCCGGTCGTGGTCTCTGTATTCTAACTGGATGAACTTTTGGGGGAAGGACACAGGCCTGTCTTTTACTTGCATAAGATGCTTTTCTTTGCTCTTGGGAGAGAGACCTTAACACGACCTTTAAGGCCCTGAACAGTTTGGCCCCCGTCCATCTGTCTCGCCGGATCTTGGGTGGGGAGCTGTCCCCATCTCCCAGCGAGGCTGGCCTCCTCCCCAGTCCTCCAGGCACCGGCTTCCAGCTGCAGAGGGGTCTGCGCACCCCACCCCCTTTCAGGGATAGTCCTGGTTTCGCCCTGAAAGTCCCCATCCTGGGGGCTCCCCAGGTTAACCCCGCTCGCATGGAAATGCCCTTCCTCCCTGGTTCCTTCAGCTGTTCTTCGTCAACGCAAACACGTTTCTCCTGAGCCCCTCGCCTTTGCCCGTCTCCTCACCTAGGCCTCTATCACGGATTCAGCTCCTCTGTTCACTCCGAGGACAGGACACGCCATGGGCTTAACTGCAGACGTCCCCTTGTTGCTGTCGGACGCGGCGGGCACAGCTGGGACACGTTCATTCAGCTCGGGGCCGCCGCCTCATTCCCAGTCCAGAGCCCAGCAGCCAACAGGCGCCCAAATGATTCTTGATTAAATCAATGCATGAAAGGACTCCCCACTCAGGGATCTCTCCACTGTGTGACAACATCCCACAGATTGGAGTACAGCCCTGCTCAACGGTGGGAGCGGGGAGAACAGAACTGAGAAGATGGCTCTCATTGCGTAAAAAAGCAGAGAAACAGCTTAAAATTTTTTAAAGTTCTGCAAGAGGGTCAGGCATGTGTCAAAACCAGATTCCTGGCCTCTTTACAAGTGCATGCCTCCGGCAAGCGCGATCACGGCAGGAGCAGTCCTGCCCACTGCATCGCGACACCCACTCGTATGCTTTCCTTTGGGGCAGGCTGCACTCCTACTTCGGAGAAGGCAATGGCACCCCACGCCAGTACTCTTGCCTGGAAAATCCCGTGGATGGAGGAGCCTGGTGGGCTGCAGTCCTCGGGGTCGCTAAGAGTCGGACACGACTGAGCGACTTCACTTTCACTTTTCACTTACATGCGTTGGAGAAGGAGATGGCAACCCACTCCAGTGTTCTTGCCTGGAGAATCCCAAGGACGGGGGAGCCTGGTGGGCGGCCGTCTATGGGATCGCAGAGTCAGACATCCCTGAAGCAACTTAGCAGCAGAAGCAGCACTCCTATTTGAGGCCTATTGTGTAAAGTTTGATCCACAATACAACTGAAGTAGAAAAGCATCTCATTATAGAACCGCAAGCCCGTACAGAAGCACATCCTCCTTTATGCAGAATGGTGAGAGAGCAAGGGTCCCATCAAACAGATCAGGGCCCGGCCGCGTGTCCCAACCCCCAGAGGCCCAGGCAGGCCCCTGGACACTGACCGGTGGCGAAGTGGCATGGAGATGGGGGCAGGGAGCCTCCCCTCTCTGGGGCTCCTGTCTTAACTCATCTCCCAAGACCCCCAGTTAGGCAACGCTCCTGGGCAGGAACTGCTTTTGCTTTAAGGAGTCGGTTAAAAATCAAAAGGCTCATCCTGCTCAGTGCAAGAAAACGCGTGCCCCCCCACCCCCCCCCCCCCGCCCCCAGCGATCTCATCCTGCCTCTGCTGGAGTCAGGAGGGGGATGCCAACTGGCAGGCCCTGGGCTGCGTGTTTAACTCATAGGGGAGCGAAGCAAGGAAAACATTTTTGTAAGGCTCTTTGAAAGTTATTTGCGAGGGAAACAATTAAAAAAATGTGTGGCCGTTTTCGTGCCATTGAAGAAATGCTACATGCAGTTTCCAGCTCCAGCCGGCCAGTTCTCTCCTGCAGGATTTATGGGGCCGGTGCTGCCAGGCAGACAGAAATCCACCCAGGAACATGTTTCATGGTAAGAGAACTTTCATAAGAATAATACCCGAAATACCCAGACAGATGTACAGCATGCTGGTCCTGGAGTCCCGCTTTCTCCTAGGAGCTCGGATGATAAATACAACCGAGTGCATCCCCACCAGGAGCCGCCTGGTGACTGCCGCCCTGGCTGGGCCCTCAGTCTTCCAAACTTTGTGGGGATCTGCGTCCCCACAAGCACACACGTGTCTCACCTCTCGGTGGATCCTTAGGTTTCCAGGCTGAACACCCGCCCCCTCCTTGCTCGGTGAATCTGAAGTCTACGAACAACCCCGTCTCTACCTAGTGACAGGCCAGAGCGCACCTTCAGGCTTAAAGCGCTGCGTGGGGGCTTCATTCTGCCTGTTCTTACAAACTCAGAGTGGGGGTCCCTGAGGACATCAGTGTTCTGACGCGTGACTGTCTCTGCCTTTTCCCCTTGGCCTTCTTCTGTTTCAGGAGCCAGCCTGGGCCTCACAGAGCACGCAAAGCGGGGTCACGGACAGGCCCTCTGCGGCTTGTGGAGGGGGCCCAGGAAGCGGGCACCAGGCTGTGTCTCTACTCCGCGCTGGTCCATGCGAGGCCCGCACTGGCTTCAGGACTGGCATTCCTGCGCCACACGTGCCTTCTTCCTCCACCTGCGGCATCCAGGACCACCGGCCCATCACAAGCTCAGAGACCAGGCACAGCTTCAGAGCCTTTGTCAACACAGACCCCCAGACAACAACCCCCAGCCCCAAAAATGAGCCCGGCATTGAAAACAACCCACCACCCATGGTCTGCACATTTAGACTCCTTCCCCAAATTATCTTTGGTCGTACGAGGGGCTCACGGACTCTTAGCTCCCCAGCTAGGGACTGACCATATGCCCCCTGCATTGGGAGTGCAGAGGCTTAGCTGGACCGCTAGACAAGCCCCTACATTTAGTCTCTTAAACAAAGCAAACTCCTCCCTAAGTTAACTGGCGTTTGAGGGGAAGAACTCTGTGTGAGCCATTATCTAAAACAAAGTTACTCACTTCTCCACCAAGTCTGAGTGTTCCCACCACACTTAATTGGCGTGATTAGGGTCACTGATACCATCCTGTCCAAGTGTCTGCCCTTTCTGCCAGGCAAGCCCCTTGAATCCAGGGCACCAGGCTCCCTGGCTTATTCCTAGGGCAATGGAATATTATTGAGGCTGAATAGATGCTCGTTGACTGGAACTGAGAGCCTTTAGGTGGTTTATCCAACCACAGCCCGGTGTTTCTGGATGGGAAGCACATAAAGGCCCCTGGGGAGCCGGGAAGCACTGGGGTCAGGAGGAGACCCGGAGGCTAACTGCAGGGCGGGCAGGGCTTGCAGGCACTTCTGCTGCAGTTACAACGGAGAGAGCCGGCGTCTCAAAGTGCAGTTGCTAATTCAAGGTTTAGCCAAACCCTGGGAATGCTCTGGTCAGCAAAACTGGACCCAAAAACATCTCCTGAGAACAAGCCGTCTCACAAGATTTCCGTTACCTGCTGCTTTCCGTCGACTGAAAATACCTCGGGCCGCCTTTCCAGCGGTGGTTTTGGCACCTCTCCTCCCAGATGGAGCCACGAGGGCAGGAGAGCACAGAACTCAAATGTCCTGGGAGGAGAGTTGATTAAATGTTTTCAAACCTCAAAAAAGGGGGAAAAAATGAGAAAATCAGTTCAGGTAGAGTTCAAGTTTGGGGGTCAAGCTCCAGGGACCCCTGGGGCTCTTTTGTAGGGAGGCCCTTAACTTACCCCGTGAAATCACACCCTGGAGAGCTCGGGGGCAGCGGTCAGCTCACAGCCCTGCCCTCAGTTGTTCTGTGTGGTCTGCGTGTCACCGCGTGACCCAGAATCATGCCTTGCTCCGTCGCGGGGGGAGAACCCCGGCCAAGGCTCAGGGTGGGCCGCCTCCACCCGGAGGCCGGGGCCGACCCTCTCCTCCGCTTCGCTCTGCTTTCCTCTTGAAATCAGAGCTTCAGACTGCTAACCCTGGCACGAATCTGTCTTTCCTGTGGAGATAGGATCGTTTCAAGCTGCTTTTCCACATGAAAACCTCGAGAGGCCCTTGGTGACACTACCACCCGCCCAAGATGCTGACAGATGAAGCTGGAGAAAACAATCCAGCGTGTGTTTGAAAACCAAGACATTCCAAGGCTTTTACCTCGTTTTGAGCCCTTTCCAGCTGTTGTCTAGTGTGGCTGGCTTCGGCGATGGATGATGTTTTTCTGAACAGGAAATCAGGCTTCATTTTCCCTTGAGTCCCAGACTAGTTCACGGAGCGGAGTCCGGGGACAAGAGAAGTTTCATCCCCTCCAGGGATTCCCCCCCGGCCCTCTGTGGTATGTCTGCTTTTTGCTCTCTGCCGAGGGGCTATGGATTTTGATGACTCCTTACAAAAGAAGGCTACCAATTTTACCACTGCAGATGCTAACGTGATGACAACTGAAGGAGACCAGGAAGGACCCAAGAAGAAGCTGCCTGAGCCTCCAGAGCAGGGCAGGCATGCTTTTTCTATAAAGCACGAGTTGGCAAATATTTTCCGCTTTGCGGTCGCTGTCACAGTACTCCGCCCTTCAGAGCGCAGCCCTGGGTACCATGTGACAAGTGGTGTGTGCCGTGGGCACGGGTATGTGTGCCGATGAAATCTGATAGGTGAGACAGGCTTGGGCTGAATTCAGTGCCCCAGCCAGTCTGCGGGTCCCTGTTTCAGGGATCCAACTTCTCTTTGTTCGTCTTACTTGTGGTGTTTAATAAGAAGTCGCCGTGATGACACACCACAGGTCCCAAGGGTACCCAGGCACCCCTGGGCAGAGGAACATCCCTCCTTCCAGGTGCATCCTCGGCAGGGCGCCCGCTGGACCATGTATCCCACAACTGACCAGGGCCTCCTCACCCAGCTCGATGACACGAGGGCTGTTGCGAGCCTTGGCCTCCGAGACAAGGGGCCGCGGCCCAAACCTCTCTCTTCAGGAGCCTTGCTACCCGATCCGCAGCCTCAGGGGCACTTTTAATTCTAACGGCTCAGATATGACATGCACCCTCTGCAGACACAAAGCTGCCTCCCCCAACCCGGTTCAGCTGGGTAGAGAACCCCACAGGTGTGTGCGCCCTCTCATGTCTGACTCTGCGACCCCAGGCCGGCAGCCTGCCAGGCTCACTGTCCACGGGCTCTCCCGGACAAGAATACTGGAATGGGTCTCCTACTCTAGGGGATCCTCCTCACCTGGGGACCGAACCCAGGTCTCCACACTGCCGGGGGATTCTTTCCCACTGAGCCAGGGGGAAGCCCCAGAGAACCCCGTTACATGTCCAGAACGACCCAGGTCTGCCCCAGCAGGACCCAGAACCACCGTCCCCACCAGGAGGTCAACGAGAGGTCCCCGCCCAGCCCTCTGGCTGAGTCCGTCCTCCCGTTAGACTCAGCCGGCTACTTGGGCCCAACAGGTGAAGCTGATTTATGCCAGGCTCCCAGGCCAGGGGCAGCCGGGCAGAACCGGCTTTGTGTGAGAAGATGGGGATCCTTCTGGTTTGAGATTTGTGAGAAATTCAATTTGAGCGTGTACCCTTTTCACCTCTGAGGCAAGCCTGAGGCCACCTGAATCAAAACCAGATGGACTCTCAGGCCTAACGACAACAAAGAGCCCGGGAGGGCCCGCCAGCTGAGGACCACCAGGGCGCGCTGCGGCCGCACTGGCTGCTTCCCAGGGGCTGCAGGCCGCCCTGGACCTGAGTGGGCCCTGGTCTGCCTGCCACGCCCAAGGCATCTCGCTGTCCTGGGCCGGCTGCTCAGCGGCTGCAGGGAGCCCCGGAGCCCCTGCCCTTGGCCCCTCCCCTGCCGGGCACCCCACGCAGGGCTGCTTGGTTTTGGCTCAGCCGGCAGGTGCCCTCCGAGCGCTGCGATCCCAGCCCCAGCAGGGATGTTGGGGGTGACCCGAAGTCTTGGGTGGCCGCCTTCACTCTCTCGCTTTCCTGTCCGCTGATACATCTGCCACCCACGTGCTGGAAGGTTCCGGCAAGCTCCGAGATTCCTGCAGGAAGGAGGCTGACCTCCTGCACCCCCGGCCCCCACTGGCCCTCCGGAGGAGCCGTGGCACCCTGGAAACCTCGGGCTCTGCCTCTCCATAAACAGAGTGGGGAGGAGCGGGCATTTACACGTGTGGCCTGTGAAACACGAGCCTCCGACTGATAGCTGAAGTTGGCCGTAAACAGACGCTGGCTCACCGCCCCAGAGCTGCTTCTAAACCACCTTCGGAGAAAGGCGAGGACTCGGCGGGTCACGTTTGGGAGCTCACACAGGCGTCAGCAGAGTGGACCTCCTTCCCGTGCCCTCCTTCTGAGTTCAGAGCTGCTGTGCTAGAGGCCAGCGGGCCCCTGACCGCCGGGCAGCTGTCGGGCCGTGTCTGCACTATCACCAGGGCCCCTGAGCCGGGCCGGGCTTGGTGTCCGTCCCCCTGCATTCAGATTATGGAAGGGCCTCCCCTCCCCCATGAAGCGGGCGTCTAGTCTCACGTGCGGCCGTAGCCGGCCTGTCCCAGCTGTGATGTCAGCATGAACCCTGCGGGCCGTGGCGCGTCCAGGCCACACTCTGCGGGTGCAGCCCCTCTGAGGCCCTTCTGAACACCCTGCCCCTTCTCACGGCCTCGTCCTCCCGGGCACCTGGGCTCACAGCGGGTGGGGCCTGTGTGGCTGGCACTGAGGGTGGAGCCCGCGCAATTCGACTCCCTTTCACCCCAGAGCGGCTGGATTTAAGATCAAGGCAGAGGGCGTGTGGCCTGGCGGGCAGGGAGGGATGGGCTGGTCCCGAGAGGAACCTGTAACGCTCTTCTCAGCACTCGGGGTTCCCAGGGGCAGGGCACGCAGACCGGCAGCTCTCCTCCTGCGACCTGGACTTCCACCCCGCAGTGACCCCACTGTGTCTCCACGTGGAGGTCCTCTGGTGGACGGCTCAGCGTGGGTGGGTCTTCGTGGGCTGCTTGTGGCAGGAAGGGACCAGGTGAAGAGGAGGCTGGATTCCGTGAGTCTCAGAGCTGATTCAGACCATCTGACTGGGGAGCCGGGGCAGACCTACCGAGTATGTGTGTGAATATCCTCCAAACCATATGTACACACACACACACATGCATACCCACATACGTGTGAATGTATGTCGTTTGGGGGCTATTTAGTTCCTTTTCTTGTGTGTATGTATACACAATGGCCTTTTCTGATGGCTCAGCAGGTACAGAATCTGCCTGCAATGCAGGAGACACAAGAGATGCGGATTCAATCCCTGGGTCAGGAAGATCCCCGGGAGAAGGCGATGGCAACCCACTCCAGTATTTTTGCCTGGGAAATCCCATGGACAGAGGAGCCTGGCGGGCTATGGTCCAAAGGATGGCCAAGGGTTGGACGCAACTGAGCAATGAGTACATATACATTTTAGTGTGCCTGCGTATTGCAGTGTGTGTATGTGGGCATACACATTCTGTTTGGGGGACATGGAGCTGTCTTGATTGGCTACAGTGCACATGTTCCCGTTTGTAAGAAGGAGGCAGAAGATCCCTTGCAGAAGGGAGCGGTTACCCGCTCCAGTATTCTTGCCTGGAGAATTCCATGGACAGAGGAGCTTGGTGGCCTAGCGTACATGGGGTTGCAAAGAGCTGGACACGACTGAGCGTTTAACACTATCTAGGAGGTGCTGGGAGAGGTAACATCTGTCAGAAAGGTTCTGTGTTCCTTTGTTGAAATCGGTACTTCTGAGATTACAGTGGCCAGACTTGTCCTGCCGTGGCGGAGTCACCTCATCACGAAGCGTTTATATCACACTTTACTTTCTCAGTGTATTTCACATTGTGTTAATTCTCTCCAGGGTTCAAGATTCTAAAAGATTTTTCTGGGTAAAATTGCAGAGGTGGTGGTCTAGCACACTGTCCGCATTCTGAGTAACAACCCATAAAATACGTCTGCTTCCCTGTTGCAGATGAGGAACCTGGGGTCCAGGAGAATCCAGCTCTCGGAGCCCCGCAGGTGGCTTCCTGAGGTGGGCTTTGGAAGCTCTGGGCCCCGGCTGTACTTTGGCTGTTTTCACTGGAGACCCCACTGGAGACCCCTCCTCCTAGACTTCCCGGCCCGGCAGCCCGGGGTCTTTTTTCTTTTGTTACCGGCTTATTTCACGCTGTTACCAACACAGAGCACCGATGTACTTTCTGAACTGCTTTGACCTTTGAAACGCCACTGAGTAGAAGGGAAAGTGTCATTTTGCTATCACCCCAGAGTCTGAACAATTCGAATGTGATAAATAGTAGAGATTCTGTACTTTTTAGTTTTTAAACCTTTTTTGCTGTTGTCTCTTCCCGTGAGATTATTATTGTCCCTAATGCGGATATCAGCCGCCACAAACCCTTTCTGAAAACAGAAGGTAGGCATGTGTATTGTGTTCAGTGCGCAGACCAAAACTCACTTTTCTTCCTAATTTCTCTGTGAGCTGTGGGGAGCCAGTCAGCTTTGTGTTCTGCAGCATGAAATGCAAACCAAGACTGAGTAATCAGTTAACACGTCCATGCAGGGCCTTAGGGAATCTGAGTAGCCGTTGGGGGCAGGTTGGGGGCAGGAGAGGTTGGGGAGGATGGCATCTAGTTACCACTGAACCAGGCAGGTGACTTTGGTCGACTCGGTGAACCTGAAGCTTCAGTATTTTCACCAGCAAAACTGAAGTAACATCCACTGTGCCCAAGGTTCTGTATTCATGACCCTGGAAAGGGGTCATGGATGGAAAATGTTTTGTAAGTGGCAAGTAACTACATAGTTGTGTATGATTATACTTTATCATATATGAACACCTATTTATGTTTTATATCATATATACACACATCTACACATATCTAATGCGTTATTACTAAAATCTATTTAAGTAATTTTATTTCAAAAGGGTAGATACATTTTCTAGATTGGGCAAAAGCAAGCTTCTGCTCTGTATTGCTTGACACAGGATAACTGACTTTTACAATAAACTGATAACGAGATTCTCATTTAAGTAAGAACTGTTTACAAAAGCAAACCTCAAATACGTCCAACAAAGGTTGTTGTAAGGAAGAGGTGTGCTTTATTAACTCGAATTGACTTCGGATTAACACTAGTCCTTCACAGACGTGGGATGAGATCACACTGCTGGAAAATATATCAGTTTCCTTTTCAAGAAATAATATATGCTCCCCTCCCCACCCCCCAACCCCCAGGCCCGCCTTTTCCCTTAGCTAATGGAGTAAATATTGGAGAACTTCTCCTTTAGAAGCCAGGGAATTTAAGACACTCTTCAAGAGAAACTCAGCAACCTGGTGGTCATGAGTTGAGGTCCCCACATCCCCATGAGGCCTGGCCTGGTGGGTGCGTTCCCTCAAAGAGGGTTCCGGGCTGGGGTCTGGGAGCTTGTGTTTTAACAAGACCGCAGGCGATGGTGATACTGCTGGTCCATGGACCCCACTCTGAGCAGTTAGGAGCTCCACGTTTATCTCAGAGGAACAGGAGCACTGGAGGAAAGTTCTGAGCGATCCAAAATAAGGACACCTCTCACTGCAAGATAACGGGCTTCAGGCACCTGAGGTTGGTGGCTTGGGACATTGTTCTGGAGGCAGCGTGCATCAGATTCTCTGTACACCCAGGGTCTGGGTGGAGCTGTGAGGGAGGGCAGGCTCAGCCGTTCAGCCCCCCACCCCCTCACCCCGCCTCTGACCCCTGCCTGCAGGTGAGTGTAGAAGCAGCCTGCTTTTAGACATAGGCCGACGAAGATGACAAGCGTGGCAATGCTTTGCAGGGTAAGTATAAGCATCAGGAGTGTTTTCATTATCAAGATTTTGCACCATGGGCTGAGTACCAGAAAAGGAGAAGAGGGCAGATGGCGGTCTCTGATGGTCGGATGGCGTCTCTGACTCTACGGACATGCATTTGAGCCAACTGTGGGCGATGCAGAGGAGGCTGGCGTGCTGCCGTCCGTAGAGTGGCAAAGAGTCGGCACGACTTAGCAACTGAAAAACAACAGCTGGGTACCTAAGCACAGTCTTGGTGGGTGTGGAAAATGGAAGAAACTCAGTTCTTGTTCCAGAAAGCTCTGGAGGGCGCTGGAGCTCTTTCCCAAATGTTTGTTGAGTGATATCTTGGACCTGGGTGGGGACAGAGGTTCTCCTGATGCTCCCTGTTTGTGTCACCTCATTTTTCCCTGTGCTTGGCCTCCTCCTGAAGCATCCCCCAGCCCACACCCCCATGAGGGGCTTTGCCAAAGGGGCTGGAGTGGGCCATTTGACTCCCAAACACTCATCTTCTCTCCCGACCTCCAGCCAACCTCACCCGGAGACTCTCCTTTGCTACCATCTTGAAACACGTGTATTTGCAAATTCCTGCATCTCAACCTTCAGCCTCAAAAATCTAAAACAGGCTGCCTCCCCCATTGTGACATTTCCATCTGCCTGCCTCTCTACCCCAGTGTCTTCCTATCCGCCATCTGTCTGTGCATCTGTGTACACGTGTGTGTGTCTCCATCTCTGCATCTGTGTACACGAGTGTGTGTCTCCATCTCTGCATCTGTGTACACGTGCGTGTCTCCATCTCTGCATCTGTGTACACGTGCGTGTCTCCATCCATGCATCTGTGTACACGTGCGTGTCTCCATCCATGCATCTGTGTACACGTGCGTGTCTCCATCCCTGCATCTGTGTACACGTGCGTGTCTCCATCCATGCATCTGTGTACACGTGCGTGTCTCCATCTATGCATCTGTGTACACGTGTGTGTCTCCATCTATGCATCTGTGTACACGTGTGTGTCTCCATCTATGCATCTGTGTACATGTGTGTGTCTCCATCTATGCATCTGTGTACACGTGTATGTCTCCATCCATGCATCTGTGTACACGTGTGTGTGTGTGTCTCCATCTCTGCATCTTTCACGAAGCTGTACTTTATCAGTCTTCGTTGCTGTATGTGACTCATGATGTTATGATATTTTCTGTGTGCATTTGCTTACACTTGTCCTGTGGGCTGACCTCGGACTGCCTGCAGTCATGTGTCTCTTCACTTACCGGGACTCGCTGACCCATCCGGGCCCTTGCTGACCTACTGTCAATCCAAGCACTGTCTTCTCAGGAGTGGGAACTGCTTGTTCAAGTCCCTGATGGGAGCTCATCAGAGGACAGAATGACTTTGCCCTTGACGGCTCCTGGGTCATGTGCATTCCAGCTTGCTCTGACGGTGTATCTGGGGAACCGGTGAGAAGTAACTGGCCTTCCCAGTCCAGGCTGTGACCAGCAGACTTTCAACGAGAATCAAAGCAGATGGGAAATTCCAGATCCAATATCTGACGGCAGTTGACCCCAAAAGGTGCACACTTCTGGGACCCCGCTCCTCATTTAACACTCATTCAACAGCCATTACGGACGCCTGCTCTGGACAAGGACTTTGGTTACAGGGAGACCTAGGCACAGAACTGCCCCTGAGGTGCTTACAACTGTGAGTGCGTGTGCGTGTGTGCGTGTGTGAGCGTGCGTGTGCATGTAAATGGACAGTCTGTCCAGGTGCATGCATGCGCCTGAATGCGATCATCCGTGTGTGTGTGAACAAGCAGAATGGTGAGGGGAGGACAGACAAACCGCCTTCTTCAAGACCAGTAGGTCAGAGCAGCAGAGGTGAGCGCAGAGCGCTGGGCACTGAGACCGTAGCCTGGGGTGCAGGCGGGGGCTCGGGGAGTCCAGGTGGAGGACGCCGGCAGGGACCTGGTCCCGTCCCCCAGGCCCCAGCGTGAGCCAGAAGCAACTCTCTGCTTTGCCCCCAGCCGCACTCACCTTCGGCTAGAATCGGAGCCCCTGGAAGGTCCCTCTGGGTTTGCCCCGGGGAGCCCTGAAAATCCTTCCGCGGGGTCTCCGCCCGCTCTCTTCAGGCTTCTCGGTCAGCAGGCAGGACGCGCACAGAGCCGACTGTGGCCACGCAGGATAGGAAGAGAAGGCGGGCTCTCTCCCCTGGAGCTTCGCAGGTGGAGAGCAGGGGGCGCAGGGAGCGCAGCGACAAGCGACTGGGAGACGCCCCGCTCCTCGCCGTTAATGCGGAGGAGCGAAGGCACGAAGGCCTGCCTACTGCGCCAGCGGCTTCGGATCCAGACTCCGGCGAGCTGATGCGAAAGGTCTGATGGGCCTGCCTGGATGACTATCCAAATAAGCAATTTCTTACAAACGTGGAACCCAGTGATGGAGGGGACCCACACGGTGATGAAAGGAGCCTGAGATAGAATCAGAGATGACTTAATACAGGGGGAGCCGGGCAGAGGTGATCAGCACCCCAGCTTTTGCTAAATTTAACGTGACTAGCCAAGTAAGAGAAGTCATTATTGAGAAGACCTGGAAGTCCAGCCAAGAGTTGGGTGATGGAAAATTAACTATAGTTGAGACATAAAATTTTACAATGTAGGGATTGTAGAATGATTGGACAGCTTTCATATTTTAAGAATGCAGTTCAATGGACCATCTCTTAGCATTATCCTGAAAGCTTAAACTTTTGATTAAAACCATAAAATCCATCTCAGAGATCCAGGAAAGAGTGTGCATACATTAAACCCAGACATTCTACACCTGAACAACCAGTAGTCTCAGTTTTCCTTCTATCTTTAATTTCATTAAAAGGGTTGTGGCCAAGATACAAGTCTTGTACGTGAACTCTCTGTAGAAAAGAAGTTAGAGATTTTAAAAGATTATTGAAGAGTTTACACATAGAATCATTTTCAGAGGATACAAGGTCAGACCCACCTAGGCACGGAGCTCGGGGAAATGACCGGTGCAACGTTCTGGGGGTCGCCTGCCAGAGGGGCTGGAAGCTGGCTGAGGTCCAGGGGGCCAGCCCTGTGACCTCGTGAGCTGACAGCAGGAGCGCGGGGACAGAGGGAGGGCAGGCGCCAGAGGCCAGCGGCTCGAGGCCTGGCCGAGCGCCTCTCCAGATGTCGTGTTTGTTTCCACCTTGTCTGCTTCACCCACATCCACGCTCCCGACTCCGCCAGGACCCCAAGTGCTTGTGTGATGGCTTGGGGCTGGATGATGGGAGAGCTCTGAGGTTTGGAATTACTTGTGCCAAGATCTGTCACGCCAGAGAGCGTCGTGTACTGCGAGCAAGAAACCCAGAAGAATAAAAAAGTAATAAAAAAATATATGTGGTTATGAGGTGAGTAGCAAATCCAAATTTCCATGATATGCTAAATAATAAACATGTTTCTCAAGAAGCATCTACTCTAACAGAAAGGAATCACATAGTCTTTAATCAGCCGAGCTCAATTCTTGAGCCTTTACTGAAATCCACTTACACTTGTACCGTGAAAAAGGGTGCGAATGAAGAGTGAACCACATATGGTCACACTGGTGACAACTACATCTCCAATAAATCTAAGACAAGAGCAAGCATCAACTGATTACCTGCTCTGAGCCAGGCACTGTACTAGACTCTGAGGCTATTAAGTTGGTTAAACACAAAATTGTTAGCCTTAGTAGCTCATAGGCTGTTTGGTCTATTTTTATTTGCCGCTTTTATGAAAAACACATCCTTATAGTCCAAAGTCTTCATTCAGTAGAGGAATAAAACTGAAGGATGCTTAACTCAGTCCCGATCTCTTGGTTCCTCTGTCAGGGTCTCAAAGGGTCAGACACGACTTGGTGTCTAGGTGTTTAGTCAGACACAACTACGCAACGACAAACAAGAACACACTGACTCGGGGTGTTCTCTGCATTTCAGAAGCGCCTGGCCAGTTTGACATCTGCCCACAGATCTTGTGCTCTTGCTGAACCTGAGGGAGAGACAGGAAAAACTCAAGGACAAACTCAACTCATGCCAAGTATCGTGGTAATCACTATTTGGCTTCTGAAAACCCTATGCTGGAAAAAAAAATTGATAATTTTTCAGTAAGGCCAGAATATAAGACATCTCCCGTTGTTTACCTCCATGAGTATTTCTATACCAAATGAAGTAATCAGTAACAGCTTACATGAATGATCCTGCAATCCCACTCCTTGACATACACCCAGAGGAAACCCTAATTCAAAAACATGCTTTTATCCTGATGTTCGTTGCAGCGCTATTCACGACAGCCAAGTCACGAACGCGGTCTGAAAGTCCATAGGCAGGTGAACGGATAAAGAAGGTAGGGTGCAGATGTACAGCGGAATACTACTGGGCCATAAAAAGTGAAATACTGCCATCTGTGGCAACAGGGATGGACCTAGAGACAGTCACAGTAAGTGAAGTAAGTCAGGCAAGAGAAAGACAAGTATCCTATGATGTCGCTTTTATGTGGGACCTAAAAAACTGGTACAAACGAACTCATTTACAAAGCAGAAGTAGACCCACAGGCATAGAAAAAACAGTCGCCAAAGAGGAAAGTTGGGTGGGGAGGGCTCGATTAGGAGTGGGTTGAGCAGATGCACACGGCCATGTGTAGCAAGGACGTGCTGTATGGCACAGGGAACTCTGCTCCACGCTCTGCAGCAAGCTATCAGGGAAGAAAAGTCTGAAGAGGAATAGACACATGTGTAATGTGTAGCTGAGTCAGTCTGTTGTAAGCCTGAGGCTACCACAGCAAAGTCACTCACCTACACTTCAATAAGAAGGAGCATATTACATATATGCATACGTACTCATAGTAGGTTGTGTATATGTGTGTGTGTGTATCTATCCCTTACATATATTCCAAAATGTCAGCAGAGATGGGAATTATGGTGTTGATATTGGTTATTGTGAATGACCTTGGATCTCACCTATGTGCTATTATTGTTATAGTTAGAAAAAACACAATTCTAGAATGAGTTCTTTTTATAAAGACAAAAAATAATTTATGAAGCACTAACTCTGTCAGACATTATCCTAAGAATTTTATATGTATTAACTCATTTACTCCCCATAATCACTCTATAAATATTACTGTTGTACATTGTGTCAGTTATTAAGCTATTATAAATATAAACTATGAAAAAACTGGGCTTCCCAGATGGTGCAGTGTTAAAGAATCTGCCTGACAATGCAGGAGACGTAGGAGACCTGGGCTCAATCCCTGGGTTGGGAAGGTTCTCTGGAGTAGAAAATGGCAACCCACTCCAGTATCCTTGCCTGGAAGATTTCATGAGCAGAGGAGCCTGGTGGGCTACAGTCCCTGGGGTTGCAAAGAGTAGGACACGACTGAACATACGAACACACAATGAATACATCAGGAATCTTGAAAACATTACACTAATTGAAAGAAGTTCATTATAAAAGACCACATATTGTGTGATTTCACTTATATGAAATATAAAATTTTAGAATAGGCAAATCTTTAAAGACAGGAAGTAGATTAGTGGTTTCCAGGGACTAGGGGGTGGGCAAGTACAAAGGGTAGTGATGGAACAGGGTCTACTTTGGAGGGTGGTTAAAATGTTTGTGGTGAGAGGCGCACAGCTCTGCAAACATACCAAAAACCATTGAACTGGGCACTTTAAATAGATGGATTTTATGACATGTAAATTATGTGTCAACAAACATACTTAAAAATATGTCGACTGTGGTCTCATGATCAGTTACACAGACAGGACTGGTAGCAGTTACACGCATTTCTCACACATTGATTCCACATGTGCATCTGTTCTACGTGTTCTAGATTTATGTTTTATATATATGTGTTCTATATATTATATAGTTATATATTTATAAATTAATCTGTGTGTATAAACCATATACAGCTTTTTCTTCTTCTTGCAATATAGTTGCATAAAACGTGCTCTGTTTAAAACTCTGTTTTTAACACTTGAAACAACACCTACTCCTAAAGCTCACTCTCCACACGGGTTACGTGATCCACCTCCATTCTCCACGATAGCGCTAAGCCAGCAGTCAGAGTGCTGGGCTGTCCTCTGATTCCCACCACAGCTTTCAAAGGAGGAAGGGGACACTTAGAGCAGGTGACTCGCGGGGACCCTGAAGCGGTTTGGAGTCAGGGGCCTCGGCGTTCGCAGAACAGGCCGGCAGCCTCCGTCTCCCCACGGCCTTGACTAAGCATACGCCACAGGAGACGCCAGACCCGCCTCACCTTCTCATCCTCCTCCTTAGATCATGTTTCTCAGATGACTTCCTGTCACCCGAATGCCTCCGTCTCTCCTTCTGCCAAGGGGAAAATTATTAGGTGCGGGCATATTCAACAGTCGGTTGTTCGGTCGCACTTGAAAATGTTCATTTACTGTAATAGGCTCATTATTCTAGGAATGTAATTGGAGCCCAGACTGCTATGACCTCAGGAAATAGAATGTAACAAAGCTATGCAGAAATATTAACTCTGCCCCAAACAGGGCAGTGCTTTCCCCGGAGAAAGTGGGGAATCCACCACTCTCCCTTCTCTCCCCTCCCAAACTCAGCAATGGTTGGCTCTTTGGGGAACTTAGAAGGCTTCTGGTCAAAAATCGTTAAGGGACCCATGGAGAAACTGAAGCCTAGTAACTGAAAAAAATAGAACTTTTACTGTCCCCGAGGATTTTCTCTAGTGACCCCTAAGATTTGAAATAGCCAAGAACTAAACAAGAAAGACCTCGCGTGCCCCGAGGCGTGAGGGCATCAGGCAGCATGGACGTGGGTGAGCTCACCAGTAACCAGGTGTTCCGGTCAGTGCTGAATGCATTTTAAACGGTGAAGAAAAATTAAGAGGGAGAGTGAGAATCAAAGTCCCTATTAAAGACCTACATAAAGTGAGGGGATTAGACAAGATGATAAGCTCTGACACTTTATTTCATGATGTCTATTACTCTTTTAAAAATTATTAATAAAATGGCATTCACTATAAATGTAACACACATTCAAGCAGCCGCTGCAGGAATCTGGTTTGATATTAATGATTTAGACTGGAATCTGTTCAACAAACGGGCTTAAAATAATTAGAAATGTAATTAGAAATGTTATCCTCTTAGTGGGAGAAATGCTTGGACTAATCCGAGACCTTATTTCTAAGCTTCAGCATAGCTCTATTCCAGAGCCTCATTTGAGGTTGGTTCCCTTTTTGGAGTAAAGTTTTATGGCCTCACGTGACTTTGTA
This sequence comes from Antilocapra americana, assembly GCA_007570785.1. Lineage (NCBI taxonomy): Eukaryota > Metazoa > Chordata > Mammalia > Artiodactyla > Antilocapridae > Antilocapra > Antilocapra americana. The sequence goes on from ML664181.1 coordinate 221,216, forward strand.
AGAAGGCCATCATTATATGCACACACACACACGTATGAGCCATGTTTGAAATTTCTAATTTCAGACTCTGAACAAAGAAACTATTTTGTAGTATAATAACACATATTTACTCTTATTAAAATGGAAGGGTTTTTTGTAAGTTTCATAACATTAAAAACGCGGTGGCATTTTTAGATCCAAAATAACGTACAGCATTTAACATTTTTTGGTTGGCTTACAGAGTGCAGACCAACAATCCAGGAGAAAAACGGGCAAGAAAAGATGAAAATTACATCTTACAATTACCAAGCACGAAAGACAAAAAGAGATGCTCGCTGTACTTAGAGTAAGAAAAATGCAAACTAAAACTATACCGAGATGTCGTTTTCCATCCATCACGTCGGCAAAACTCGAGCTGTTGTTGGCACCTTCCGTCGGGAGGCTGCAGGAAAAGAAGACCCTCACGCCTTGCGGGTGGGAGTGAGTGTTCCTCCGGGCCCTGCAGCGTCCGTTTGTCAATGACTGTCAGACTTCTCGAAGGTATTACCCTTTAGCCCCTTACCCCCCTTCTCTAACTTTATCCTATAGACGCACACACCTGCGAAAGGACACATAAACAAGACTTCCCACTGCAGCCTTGTTTACAATAGTGAAAGACGGGACACACTCTGAACTTCTATCAGTAGAGGCTATTTACAGTACGGACCGTGCAATTATTTGAAAACAATGAGGAGTCTTTCTATCTGTTGGTATGCAAAAATCTCCAGATCTACAATTTGGTGTAAAAAGCAAGGTGAAAAAGCTGAGGGTATTGCAGAATCATTTTGTGTCACAACAAAAGGAGAGATTAAACCTGTATAGTTGCATTTGTTGGCATTTATATCTAAAAACTCTGGAGACATGCAAAGGAACAAGCAGAAGTTTGAAGGGGTGAGCCGGCTGCACCGGGCTCTGCCCCCCGGACAGCGCGGGGCCCTTTGCTCCACAGCCTCACCGCCGCCCTTGTTCCTTGTCTTTTTCAGCAGTCACCGTGACACGTGTGAGGTGAGACCTCTTCGTGGTTTTGATCTGCGTCTCCCTGACAACAAGTGATGCTGGGCATCTTTCTCTGTATCTTTTGACCATCTGTACATCTTCTTTGGGAAAAAAAAAAAAACGTCTATTCAAGTCCTTTCTCCATTTTTAAATTGGGTTACTTGGTTTTTCACTATTGAGTTGTATGAATTCCTCATATATTTTGGACACTGTCTCCTTATCAGATGTGTGGCTTGCAAACGTTTTCTCCCATCTTCTGATGCTATAGATCCTCATAACTATCCTCTTTCCTGGCTTAATTTTTGGTCTGACAGTCACATATTCCATGTATTTTTAATCGCCCTGATGTAAGTTTTAAGACGACATTCATTCACTCATTCATAGAAGCACTTGGCTCTCCCTGGCCGCCCAGCAGGTAAGAGTTCCGGGGTCTCGTGTTGACACACACCCACCGTGTAAGAAATTCCAGCCGGTGGGTCCCCAGACGCGCAGGTCCCAGTCGTGCGGACTGTTAAGACACATCCCTCTTTCCTTCCAGATTCCCCCGCTGGGCTTTCAAAGCCTGGCCTGCGCCTCTGCAGATCATGTCAGGGCCGAGATGCTGCTCTGAGCTCATGTGATCTGCAGAGACAGGAGACCTGTCAGACGGGGATTGTGTTGCCTTTGCAAAATGTGTGATGGGAAAGAGTGGCACAGAATGAAGGTAAAAACAAAACAGCAAATGAGCAGAAAACTCTGAAGGGTGAGAAGTGGAATATGCACACACACACACTAAAAGGAGAAACCTAAACAACACATAGTCACATGATGAGATAAACACTGTGCATCACACTCTACATCCTGAAATCAGAGAATAACTGTTTTTTTTTAATGATTTATTAATAGTCACAAAATGGACTTATCATCCAGAAAGAAGACCTCCGTTCATATCTTTAAAAGAGTAAAAATAACCTCTTTTGATCATAAAGCAATAAAATGAAAAATTAATAATAAAAGTAAAAACTAGGAAACAAACCTACCATCTAGAAATATTTTTAAACCTTTAAGTTCTTCTGTCATTGAAAAATCAAAATCAAGATAGCAGAATATCAGCTAAAAGCAAATGAAAAAAATTAAATACTAAAACAGTAATAACAATAAGTAAATAAAACCGTTGGTTTTAGTAAAACTCATATCAACATGCACTGGAATGTCCTCCTGTATAGCCCAGGGGGCTATATTCAGAGTCTAGCAATAAATCAAAATGGAAAAGAATATAAAAGGAATGTATATACGTGTATAGCTGAGTCACTTTGATATACAGCAGAAATCAGCACAACACTGTATATCAACGCTACTTCAATTTTTAAAAAGAAATCAAAATGATGCGGGGAGAAACACAGACATGAAAAACACCAGTGGGCTCACACGTGGTGTGGAAGACACGAGCAGGTGGGTGCAGGCTACAACCAGTAGTTCCGGGTCTGAGCTCCCGGAGGGTGCAGCCCCTTCCTGTGGTGACGGCCCCTGCCTCTCCCTGGTCCAGGAAGTGGCGGTCAGTTTACTCACTCAGTCGTGTCCGACTCTTTGCGACCCCCTGGACTGTAGCCCGCCAGGCCCCTCTGTCCATGGGATTCTCCAGGCAAGACTGCTGGAGTGGGTGGCCATTTCCTCCTCCAGGGGATCTTCCTGACCCAGGGATCGACCCGGCTCTCCTGCACTGCAGGTGGATTCTCTACTGCTGAACCGCCAGGAAAGTCCAGGCTGGGGGCAGTCAGGTGGCCAGTAGCAGCACAGAAGACCGTCACCACTCAGCTGGAAGGAGAGACAGCAGCGCTCCCCATGGGCACCCGGGACTGCAGACCCAGGGCGGGGATGAGCTTCCACCCTCTCTCTGCCCCACCCTCTGGTCCTGCAGGAGTTGTCCAGTAATCATACCACTGGATGCCAACCCCCTGGGCACAGCGTGGGCTGAGAAGGATGGGGAAGACGTCCGGGCTCGGCGGCCAATACTGCACGGCCGGCTCAGCCGCCATCCGCTCCTCAGGCTCACATGCCGCTGTGGACAGCGTCCTTTTCCTGCAGAGATGACCGCCCTGCCGGTAGTTCGTCCAGAGTCCACACCACCGTCTTGTTTATGAACGCTGAAGGAGTTTGCTCTCTACCTACATGCGAACTGCAGTCCCCGAGAAGCTGAAATGGGATAGTGTGTCAAAAAGTCACCTAAAACGTCTCAGCCATTAATGAAAATTAAAAACCAAAAAGCAGGAAGGCATTTTCTATAGGGCAATTATTTGGAAAAAAAGAAAATCAGAGTTTTCACAATGTGCTCACCAAAGCAAAAACACACTCAGTGACAGATTCCATCATCTGTCACACAGGTGCGTGTCCCCACCGCTCTCACCGGCACACAGGCTGAACAAACGGGGTTTGCGAAAGTGTTTGTCCAGCTGTAAAGAACCAGGCAAGTAGACGTTTATCGTGTTATATTTAAACAATATAATCTATTATCATTATTATGTTATAATACATATTAGTAAGCATGCATTACAGAGAAGGCAATGGCAACCCACTCCAGTACTCTCGCCTGGAGAATCCCATGGACGGAGGAGCCTGGCAGGCTGCAGTCCATGGGGTCGCTAAGAGTCGGACACGACTGAGCAACTTCACTTTTACTTTTCACTTTCATGCATTGGAGAAGGAAGTGGCAACCCACTCCAGTGTTCTTTCCTGGAGAGTCCCAGGGATGGGGTAGCCTGGTGGGCTGCAGTCTATGGGGTCGCACAGAGTCGGACACGACTGAAGTGACTGAGCAGCAGCAGCAGCAGCAAGCATGCATTAAATTTATATTACAGATTCAGAAGAAATTATTTAGTTTCCTTTTTTATTGAGCAAGTACTTATTAAGTACCTGTCATGGTATGTAAGGCTCCAGAATTACAAACATGCAGAGCCCAGTCCTAGAATTTGTACTCTACAAAGTACAGGGTTCAGTAAGCTGTTGGCAGAGGGTCTAGTCTAGCCCACTGTCTGTTTATTTATAGCCTGTGAGCCAAGAGTCGCTTTTACAGTTGTAAATGGTTTTGAAAAATGAGAAGAATAGTATTTCATGTCAAAATTAGATGAAATGCAAATTTTAATGTCCTCGAATGAAGTTTTATTGGAACATGGCCACAACACTTGTTTGCCTGTGGATGCGGCCTCTTTGCAGTTGCAGAGTTGAGGCAAAGACCGTGTAGCCCCCAAGGCCTAAAAGCCATTCTCTGGCCTTTACAGAACAATGCTGCTGAGCCCTGGTCCAGCAAGATGTGCCTGGAGACACAGGATGCTCGCATCGCTGATGGACCCAACGCCTTCCAGAAGAGGCAGCCTTAGTGCTTGCCTTCGCCCAGCCCAAGAGAGCGAGGTTCTCCTCAGGGACTAAGGACCAGAGAGCGTGTAAATAAATTAAAGCTGCTCACTCTGAAAGAGTGTGTGGATGTGCGTCTGCCTCCAGAAGCTGGTGTGCGTGGGGCTGGTATGTTTGCTTTAGGTGTTGCGTGTCCCGGTATGTGTGCATGTGTGATACACAAGTGCGGAAAGCATCTCGCCAGGAAGAGGAGGAGGTGGGAAGGGGACAGGGACCCCGACTGCAGGGCTCAGCACTGCCGCCCGGGACTTGAGGGCAGCTGGGTCGGGGAGCTCGCCGGAGAAGGGGAATCTTGAGTCTGCAGGGTGGGGCCCTTCAGAGTGGTGCCTCTCCATCTTTCATCCGTGGCAGGACGGCCATTCCCTCACCCCACACCAGTTTTCCATGTGTGTTCCCCTCGACCACGAGCGCTTTTTAAGGAGAAGCTGAAGAATGGTTTGTAGATGCAGACCTGAGATGTGGGCGCTGTAGACTCTGGCAGGCGTGTTATTTACAGTTTTCCTGTGACAGTCTTAATCTTATTGGCTTCCTAACATTACTCTTTAGAGAATTTTTATTCTTGAAAAACAGCAAATTGTTCATCTCTGAAACACTAGATAGGTCTGTGACTCTGAGAGCATTTTGAAAATTATAAATGATAAGGAAACTCTGGGCCAAATTTTTTATATGACTCTCCAAGAATTATGCAGGATGGGAATCTGACCCTTTGAGAGTTAAAAATGTTTCTGGAGACGGAGAAGACTTCACGCACTAGAGCGAAAGTGCCTTAAATCATATCGATGGTGCAATTATCTCTCGGCAAAGATCCTCGGAGTTGAAGTTCAAGCTGCGGGTCAGGAGGATGGCTGGGGGAAACAGGGTCCCCCTTGTTAAAATAAAGCAATTAGTTTAATATATACTATCGGGGAAGGAGAGTAGGGAGGGAAATTCCCCTTGTCAAACGCTGAACACTCAGAGCATCGCTTAGAGCAGAAGTAATAAGGCGCTCTTCATGAAAAAGCTGGCTCTATACCACGTCTAAATGCAAACATGTGTGTTCTTTCTTTCTTTAATTCATTTAAACTTCTGTTAACTGGGAATATTTTTATGTGCATTCTGTCGTTCCCTTTCTCACTTGAACAAAAATGTGTCAGGGGACAGGAATGGTGCCCAGGGTCGCCAACACCATAAAATGTTTAACAGCTCTTTCTGGCACGGCTAAGCCCCGGCAAACGGCTAAACAAACTTTAATTTACAATTCAAGGGCTGAAGCATTCAAAGGGCCATACGATTTTGCTGCTGCTAATTTATCTCTCTCAGAGACAAGAAATCTAAAATGAGTCATTTGAAAGTTCCCAAACTCACATTCCTGCTTATGAAATAAAGATCTTTATTTCCAGGAGATTGCATTCTTTGCCACAGAGAAGGGCAGCTTTGCTCTGGCAGCTTTAAAGTTCTGGCCTGTCTATGGAGATTTCAGAGAAAGGATTCATGTTTCTCCTTCATCAGATAGTGACTTCTGAGCAAGCTGACTTCTCCGCTGGCGTACTCCAACCTGACTGGACAGAGGAAGCCCTATGGCCTGGAAGAGGGACTTATTTTTAACTTTTCTTTAAAACAAAAATGAATTCTTTCCCATAAATATATTGTTTTTAAATTCAGAGGACTAGAACCAGTTTGTTTTGGGCCTTTCTGCTGAAAATTTGTCTCATTTAAGAGGTAGTTAGGATCTTTACCATATGTATGTATTTGTGTAATTTCATTTTGGATAAGGATAAGCTTCTGCTTCTCAGAAAAGCCCAGAGTTTCATCTGGTTCTTCAGGAAAAAAAAAAAAAAAGATTAAATAAACTTCAAAAATATAATAAGTGATTTGAACCCAACTGGGATCCAGAATTTGTTTTGGTCTCGTACAATGACTGAAATAAATTAGATTTTGCAATGATACATCCGAGTGATTCTCAAAAATAGCATCCTGAGTTTTCCCTTACCCAAAAGAAGATCTACTGTGTGACTCCATTTATCTGAAGCCCTTGAACAGGCCAGACCAAAAGCTGGAAGAGAGGCGGTCTGACTGTGAAGCGGGAAATCAGGGCCTCTCCTGTTTTGCATCTTCCTGGGGTTTTGCCGGGTGGATACACGAGACAACGCCTGCAGGAAGCTGTCAGCAGGTCGAGGTCCCGGCCCCCAGGCACTCTGGTTAAGCCCTCCTGACTCGTTCGTGGTAGCGATTTGGGGGACCGGCGACAGCAGGCACCACAGTATCGGGCCGCGGGCACTGGCTAGGCTGCCTCGTCCCGTCTCAGACCAGCTCACACGGGCGGTCACCACGCTCACACGAAATCCCGACTCTTGATTTACCACTTGCGTGCTGGAACCAAGGTATGTGTTTCCCACGGATTATCTTGAACAGTGTGAAAGTCCTCAGAAAGCTACTCAAAGGTCTTACGGTCTCCTTCCTCTAACACAGAAGCTATAGAATTCATGCAGCCAAGGGTAGATAAGAGAGCCAGTCCTGGGCTGTGAGATGCAAGCAGGCCTCTAAGGACAGTGTCCCGCAAAGCGTATTAAAGAGGAACCATCGGTAGGTCTGTCTGCCCCAGCCTTTCACCCTGTTCCCTTCACTCACCTTTCTTCCTGCCTGGAATACAGGGTCTGGAGGGGCAGCGGCCCCCTTGCCACAGGAGGATGAAGACGCACCCGTGGAGGATGGCAGAGCAGGAAGGCAGATGGAGCCTCGGGAGTAGCCTTGTTTCGACCACACTAAGACGTCTCATTATCTGACACAGATAAACTCTCAGCTTTTAAACATCGTCAGGTTTTGTACAGCATTCAGGCAAACACATGCCGAACTAATACTCATGGCATCTTAGATCTTAGTTTTCATTGACTTGAGCAAGGAGTACAGCAAGTTGAACACGACTTGGATGGAGGAAGGGCGAAACACCCCACAAGCACACACAGAGACGCAGACCGAGAGGGACGAAGGCCTGGGAGCCGGGGGGCGGGGCAGGGCATACAAGCCTCTTCCTCTCCCTCCTCCACCTCCTTGACATTACTGTGCTGCCTCTGGTCAAAAAGAGAAGCAGAGTGCAGGCCTCAGTGAGGAGGGGCTGCCAGGGAGCTTGATGCCCTGGCCCTGGAGATGCCACAAGGGGACAGGGGGCTCTGCCGCCAAACGGAGAGGCCTGATTATGTCGAAGCACACCAGGAGGTTCCAGGTCCCACGTCTGCAGTCATTCCTTCACTCCCAGCAGAGCTGCCTCCTCATAGCCGAGGTCATGGGGCCTCTGGATGCCAGGGCCCCAGGGGCAGCTTTCAGGAAGGGCAGCCCGGGACGTCTTGGTGATGGCAGTTGGGTGTGAGTGGCAGCCGCTTTGAGGCTGGGGGTCACCAGGCTGCAGGAAACGGGAATGACTGAGTCATTCTACAGACGTGGTTGCTTCTTGCTAACCAGTTCCCAGACCAGCTTCAAATAGGATACTTTTGGCAGGGTGAATTCACACTCCATGAAGACAGACAGGAGATACAGATCTATACCTTTTCCTCATATCTCCAGAAATGACCAGCTTGCTGCCCACGGCATATGCAAACCTTTGATCTGCTGGCGTTTGAGGACAGGTGAGTTCTCTCAGCACGAGGATGTAGACCCTGCGATCACGGCTGTCCACAGCTTCTGAGTCAGCACCACCACGTCACTCTGATGTCGACTGAGGCTCCCTCTTGGGCTGGCAGGGCAGGCCCCCGTGCCAGGAGCGCAAGGCTGACTGTCAGGCTGCCCCATTCCTGCTGTCCACATGGTGAACTTCACTGGACACTTGGTATTACAAAACTTGAAAAATATCGTAAACATCTCTGAGAGCCAAACGTTGCTCCGGCTCAACAACTAACGCGATGTGAGTGGCCTCGGAGTTTATAAACCTGGAAGTCGCATTCCGTCACTGGCAGGAAGTGGAGTTTACTTTTGTGGCCAAATCTGCTTTCTGCTTATGACAGGATCTTTTAAATTGCTGGTGAAAATCGCTGTGGCACAGATGGAAAATTACCCAGCAGACGCTGACCATTTCACTCCTAGTGGATGGCTTTGCTCCCTTTTGTTTTTGAAAATAGTGGCACTTAAAAAAAAAAGAAATAAAGAAAAAGGAAAATTGTGTGTTCTGCTGTTTAAGTCCTGGCCCTGTCCTGATCAAGTGGAAGGTTTAAAAACAAGCCATCTCACTCCCAACAGTGCGCTGACTGGCAACAGGCGTGCGTGACTGGTGACGTTTGGTGTCCCTGGCTTGATGTGGCATTGCCAGAGCTGAGTTACTTTCTTGGTCTGATGGGCGTCGCAGCGGGACACGCGGTGTCTCCACAGCCAACACACCAGACTCACCTGGAGATGCTCAGCACAGCCGAACACAGAATCTGCCGTTTGGGTCTTGACGCAGGTCCCCTGAGCGCGGACTCCCAGCACCCTGTGGGCAGGGCTTTTGTTGTATCATACCTCACCCACATAAGCCCCACAGTCTGCCAGCCATTCTTGGCAAGATGTTAAATGCAAAGAAACACTGTCTGACATCCAAGATTTTCATTAGAAAAGCAATTAAAACAGATTTTCCCGGGGTCTCTGTAAAATGCAAAAGGGGGCTCTATTAATCAAAAACAAACATAGAAGCAAAGGACTCCAGAAAGTTCTCTTCCCAATCGCTCTTTTTCTCTTTTTCACATCTTTTCACATCTCCATCACATGTCAGCTTCTCCGAAAACTCTCTCCAAGCTCATCAAAAAGACCCTTCAGTCAGTCTCAGCTTGAGGCTCGCCTTTCTCCCTGCCCACCTACCCCTTCTCCCCCGGAAACTCTGGAAGTCTCTCTACCCTCTCTGGATTCTCTGCCTTTGCCATGTGTTCACTGCTGTCATCCTGCCCAACAGAGGTTTGGAAGTGGAGGCCGTTAAGATGAAATTTCCTCCACTGGGTAGGGCAGTCGGGGGCAGGTATTGATGGAGATTGAAATTCCGCAGCTTTGGAGAAAATAGAAATGCTCAAAATGCCTCCCTGGCCAAATTACAACTTCTTTCTAGATAACCAGAACTCATAGGAAGTCCCAGGATGGAAGGACTGGAGTCCATTCCTTCATCCAGCACCACGGGGAGTAGGTCTGCAGGAAGGTTGAGGGGAAAGGTCCCCACCCTTCTAGATCTGACCCAGGGCTTCGCACAACTGCCCTTGACAGCCGGGAACAAACCAGAACCTCCACCGCCAAGGCCTGGGTACAGCTGCTGTCTGGACCATTCACACGGCTCAACTCTGCCCACTTGTTAAACTTTCTCAGCTGGACTGAAACAGCGTATTTATTGCCCTGTATAGAACTCAGCAGAGACAGGACTTTTCTTGGAGGTAATCCACAGCCTGCAGAAAACCCACAATGGGCCGAGTCTGTGTGTGTGTGTGTGTGTGTGTGTGTGTGTGTGTGTGTGTGTGTGCCGCTGGAGTAAGCAGACCCCCACACCCGGCCCGAGAGGGTTCCTCCAGCAAACGACCGGGGCAGTCACTGCTTGATTTATGCCTCAGTTTTCTACAAAGTCTGAGACGGTGTAGACATACGATGAGCAAAAAGACGGAGCTGGAAACACACCTGGAGCCCGTGATTTCAGCTTCTTAGGGCAGAGACAGGTCGCCGCTTTTGTGGGAGGTGGACGCCAGGCCCCAGATCCTCCCCGTGGGGATCCCTGTGGGTTGACTGCCCTCCGCTGACCCCGCCTCTGCCTCATTCTGTGCATTTGTGCGCCCAGCCGATCTGTGCTCGCCTAATCTTTCTGTCATCAGTGATCGGCCTTCTTTCTGGCAGCTTTTTGGCTTGAAACTGAACACTTTTGACAAGTTCTACAAAGACAAGCATTTAGCCAAGGGGCTCTTTTGTCAATTAAGACCTTTCATCCCTCAATTGCCATCAGGGGCTCACAGGGTCCCCATGCTGTCTGGGTTTCAGGAACGAAGAGGAAAAATGTCAGACCTTCTAAAGTCATTCCCTCAACACAGGAAAGGCGAGCTCTTAGCAGCGCAGATGTAAACACCTGCCCAAGGAGGAGGCGTACACACATGAAGGGCGTTTCCCCCTTTTTCCATGGACGATCGTCCATTGCCTTGGAAATGCCCAGACAGCCAAAGCAAATATACCAGACCCGAGACGCCACTCTGGGGTCCAGATTGTCCAAATTGACCATCTCATCAAGTTGCTGATTCAGAATGATTCTAATATACAAGAAAATTGTCAAAGCTTATGCTTCAGCTGTTGAAAGCTGGCCTCAAGTTTCTAATATTGCATTATGTGGGACAACGTACAGACATGTTTCTTATTATTCACACTCACAGTGTACATATAAATACATGGCCTTGAGAACGTGACTCAATCCAACAGAAGCCTGAAATAGTTCTCTGGGCTTCTTGCAGCCAAAATCGCTATTAACTGTACAGTTTAAAACACCAGGCTTTGTTCTGATAGCCATTTTTTAAAAAAATTTACTTGTTTTACTCGGATCATATTTCCCCTTCTGAGATGATTTAAGAACTTTAATAAACTGTGGTCCGAAAACTCTCAGGATGCCTTTCCTGCTCTTCTGGGAAGGAGACACATAGATGAACCCGAGCTGAGACTGAATTATGTTCCGAAAACCCAAAGGCCATGAGGTCCAGTTGGCCCCGAGAGCTAGAACGGCTGATTTACAATGTCACTGAGGTCCCCACGGAGGGTGAGCACGTCTTGTCTCCACTGCCTTTGTAAATTTTGTGTAATTCAAGAATGTTAATGCAGATAGGGTTGAAAGCGCCAGCAAATACTCGCAAATCAAGGAGATTTACCCCAAACTCAAACTTCCGCTTGCTGAACGCCTCTCAATGGAGATTAAACTTTCATCTCGAGCAAACTGGGAAAACGAAAGGCTCGCCAACCCGTTGCTCAACTTCCTAAGTTTCTTCACTAGCCTTCAGGGGTGTACCTTGAAATACTTTGGTGAAAACCAGTACAAACTGAAGAACCGTGAGATGGACGTGGCACTGGGTTCCGTTGCCTTGGATACTAAGATATTCCGAAGGTTTCCTCCAACCCGGGTCCTCCAAACTTGTGAGGAGGTTTCATCTCAGAGGGGAACCAAGGAAAACTCAGCTGTGCAGAGACAGCCACCACCAACGGGACAGTTGAAAAAGTAAGAAGGAGACGGATCGCTAGAAAATCAGGAAGCTGACATCGGCACCGCACACTCTGTCCTCTCCTGAAACTGACGCAAAGGTGGGAAGTGAGCCGTCTGAGGAAACCATTTCAAAGTTGATTTCTGCAGAATCAAATGTGATTAATGCTATTACAGATTCATTTGCCAGAAACTTTTGAGCATAATCTTTAAGGTTTGCGATCTTAAGGAAATTCTTAGCACAACCACTTCCCTATGTCTTTTCTTGTTTAAATGAGAGCAAACAGCAGAGAGTGGGCAGCAGTGACCTGGTTCCACCCAAGCCTAAGCCGTCGGGCTTCTTATAGATGCGTTGGCCATTTCTTGCTCAATTAGGATTCACTTTATTTATTCTTCCCATCCCCAAATCAAAAGAGTAAAACCAGGAGCTGTGGGTGGAGACAGTCATGGAGTGATCACATGACTACCTGTTAAATTACAATTTGTGAAAACCTTCAGAGGGAGCTCTGAGGTCTTCCTATGGGACTGAGGCCCTGTGCCTTCGAGGGGAAAGGACTCCTGGAAGAAGCCAGGGCCTGGCAAGGTGTGAAGGATGTGGGGAGCGGTCACCAGGCAGAGCAGGAAGGAACTAGCACACAGGCAGAGACTAAAGGGCTTCCCTGGTAGCTCAGCTGGTAAAGAATCCGCCTGCAATTTAGGAGACTGCGGTTCAGTCCCTGGGTTGGGAAGAGCCCCTGAAGAAGGGATCAGCTACCCACTCCAGTGTTCTTGCCTGGAGAATTCCAGGGACAGAGGAGCCTGGCGGGCTACAGTCCATGGGGTCAAAGGAGTCGGACACAACTGAGCGGCTTTCACTTTCACAGAGAGACTGAGGTAGAACAGGGGCCCAGTCAGGGTGGGGCGGGCGGGTCTGTTACAGCGGGCACGGGCACCTGTGGCAGGGTGGAGCACAAGGCTCAGGAGAAGAAGCCTGGCATGCTGAGGGCATTTGGCCCAGCCATGCCGGGATCTGGGAGACCACATAGCCAGCACACTCCCCTAAGGTGGAGGGAAGCCAGTGATGCCTCATTTTAAGCAAGGCTGTTCCAGCTGCAGGTGGGAACTCACCCTAAATGGACAGCAGGGATGCACGCAGAATGGTGACTGCCTTGGCTCAAGCGGAGAACTCGGGGGCCTGGATGGGGGCGCAGTGGGAGTGAGGGGGAGGGAGAGGAGGGCTGGAGGGGACCCCAGGGTGCTCACGGGCACCCCCATGTCTGGCTGGTGGTATTTGCCATCGGGATAATGAGCTGAGCAAGCACCAGGCTCTCAAGGGAAAAACTGACTTTGGTTTTGGACACGTCAGGATTGAGCTGCTCTGGAATATCTCAGGGGAAATGTCAAGCGGACAGTGGGATGCATGGGCCTGGGTCTCAGAGGGAGGTCCAGGCCAGAGGTAGACACGATGAGTTATACAGCAGGTCAAAGGTTAAGCACGAGCATAACTGGCATTACTAATCTATTTGCAAACACGATGCTGGAAGCAGAATTTAAAGTAATAAAAACATCTGGACACCTCGAACTGTTATCCATCACTCCTAACGGGGCCCTCCCCGCCTCCCCTCCCCCGCAGCCCTGACACTTCATTACTGCTCCCTCAGGCCCTCCACCGACACTGGAGTCTTCTGGGAAATCTGTCTGACTCTGGCTTTCACATACTGGAATCATTGTCTGGGTGCTCAGCTGGGAGGACTGGGGATCTTGCTCTGTGAAGTTCCCGGATGTCCATCCCTTCCATAGCCTATCACTAAATTCCCCCAAGAACTTAGGCAGCACTCCATCCAGAGAATTCCTCCTGCCCTTTAGGGGACTGGAGGCCCACTAAACAAAGAAATACAGCATCCATCAGACCTCATGAAGCCTAGTCATGGTCTTTGTCCAATAAAATGACAGTTTTCTAGCTCTGGCCTCACTCTTTCAACTTTCTCAACCATTTCCCCCCTCCCTGGTGGTCCACAGCTAAAATCCATGTTAGGCGTTATATGCTTGAGATTGTAAGAATTAATCAGAGCATCTGAGACTCACACAGACTTTATTTTGCAAAGAGTTTGACATTTTAAAATCTAAGTACACCAAGCAATGGATTTTCCTGGTGGCTCAGATGGTAAAGAATCTGCCTGCAATGCGGGAGACCTGGATTTGAATCCTGGGTTGGAAAGATACCTTGGAGAAGAGAATGGCAACCCATTCCAGGATTCTTGCCTGGAGAATTTCATGGACAGAGGAGTCCGGCAGGCTACAGTCCACGGGGTCACAAGGAGTCGGACACGACCGAGAGACTAACACTTTCACTTTCACACCAAGTAGCAACTTAAAATTTTGCTTTAAAAATTTTTCAAGGTTTTTAGACAAATGAAACTTTAATTTAGCTACTGGTGGTTACCTTCTGGATCCATCTGAATTTAAAATGCCTCAGCCAGGTCTACTGAGAAGCAGTCATTATTACAGAAAGAACTGAACTGTCAGACGATGTGGTGTTCCGGGGCTACTTCCTCGCTCTTCATTTATGACCTTACGGAAGTCATTCATTCTCTTTGGACCTCAACATCTCCATCTGCGAAATGGGAATTTAGTGCTTGACCTTGAAACTACTTATCTATGTAAAGTCTCTTAGGACTGCCTATAAAGTTTATCATTTTACTATTATGTGGATGTGAAATATCACTGTTAAAACTTTCAAAACTATTTTCCAGTCACTTTCCTCATATCTGTGCCTTCTTGGGGTGACAGAGGATGAGACAGTGGGTGGCAAGCACCATCTACGCAATGGACATGAGTCTGAGCGAGCTCCGGGAGACAGTGAAGGACGGGGAGGCCCGGCGTGCTGCAGTCCATGGCGTCACAACAGTCGGACACGACTGAGGGACTGAACATATTTCTCCTCAAAATGATTTATCTAATTTTTTTTTTTTTACAATAGGTACTCTGATTTTTGCATTAACTTGTCTGGGCCACCAAGGGTCCAGATATTGGGTCAAATGTGATTCCCAGTGTCTGCTGGAGTGTTTGAGGATGAGATGGATATTTGACTCAGCAGACTGAGGAAAGGAGACTGCCCTCCCCGGTGTGGGTGGGCTCCGTACAGTCAGCTTGGGTCAATCCGTTCAGAAAGTCTGGGTCAGAGAGAGTTCACTCTCTGCCTGCAGCCTTGCGCTTTTCCTGTCTTCAGATTTGCCTTGGATGAGAATTTACTCTATCAGCTTTCCTGGTTCTCAGGCCTTCCGACTGGGACCTGGGCCTCAGCATCAGCACCCCTGGGTCTCTTCTCATCAACCGGGATCCTGGCTGCCAGCCTCCAAGATTGTGTGAGCCAGTTCCTTATGGTAAATCCCTCTCTTGTGAACACAGATGGATGATAGATACACAGTAGATGAGTAGATGGTGACAGGTAGATATTGATAGGTGATGGATACGTGACAGGTAGATGATTGACAGATGGCTGATAGATACGATAGACAGATCCATGATAGAGAGATGACAGATGGATAGAGGGGTGACAGGTAGATATTGATAGGTGATGGATACGTGACAGGTAGATGATTGATAGATGGCTGATAGATACGATAGACGGATCGATGATAGAGAGATGACAGATGGATACATGTCCATCCTTTTGGTTCTGATCCTTTGGAGAACCCTGACTAGGACAGTGTCCTTCTTCCAGAAGGAAGCAGTCAGAGGGCCTGGCCTGTCTTAGCAGCTGCAGGGTGTTGAGACTGTGGTTGGGGGAGTCTGGAGGAAGGGCCTTGACAGACTCAGCCGTGCGTCCTTGGACAAGTTATCTCAGCTCCAAGAACCTGACCCCTTGGGGCCTCGGCAAGAGCGCGAGGCGGCTGGCCCCCAGCAGACCTTCCTGCCCCCCTGCCCCTCCTCCTCTGCCCGCGCCCGCCCCTCGGGGGCAGCTCCTTCCCAGCCGGGTCCCGGGCACACACTGCTGCGTCAGCGCTCTGGCGGCCAACCGCGCTGTCTGCACGTGGTCCTCCCACCTCCCCGGGGGCTCACTGACCCTGAAGGCTCCCGAGGCAATTCCAGATCATAAAAACAGGAAACATTAGAGTTATGCTTCAGAAAATAATTTCTAAATGCTTTTCACGCCCCAGAAACAACCCGCCCTCGCTGCGTGCCTGCCTCCTTCCTCAAGAAGCAGGGGCCGTGGCATCTGGGCTGCCAGCGAGCCCACCCAGCCCAAGCCCAGACCACTGGCTGGCCCCCTCCCTTCGTCCCGGCCTCGACCCCGGAGGCTCCGTCCTTCCTCCTGGAGGCTTTAGCCCAGGGCACACAGGAAAGGCCCTCTGGGGCCAAGTCGGGCGTGGCTCCTGGCTCTTCATGGCTCAGGCTGAGTGTAAACACCTCTGACCCAGAGCAGAGAGGGGCTGTTTCTGGAGGGACACTGCTGTTTGGAGAAAAGTCAGCACAGCGGGCGCTTTCCCTTTGCTCAAAGACAATTTCTCTGGGTAATTCGGCAGCAACCACACTTGCAGGTGAGTTCTTTAAGTACCAGCCTTGGTCATGAGTGACGACGTGTTGGTGTGGACCTGCTCTCCCGAGAGGGATGGGAACGTGGGTCTGCTTCGAGGACCAGAGAGGAAGACACGGGTGGCACTGGGCAGGCGGGGTCCTCCTCCTCCACGTGGTCCCTGCAGGGCGGGCCAAGGCCCAATGACAAGCTGGCGCAGCTCCCGATGCAGGAGGTCGGTCTGCGAGCCCGTCCTGTCAGCCTGAAGCCCGCCTGCCTGCCCTGAGGGCTGCCCTCCCATGAGGCATGGCTCCAGATGTTTCCATGTGTCACTGTGATGTCATCTCAGTGTCTACCAGCTTTTCAAAAACACTGAAGATGCTTCATGAGGACAGAGTTACAGTTTGGGAAATGGAAAGTTCTGGAGGCTGACAGGGGTGGTGGCTCAGCAGCATAAATGCAGGGAACACTCCTGCCCCGCGCACTGAAAGATGGCGGAAATGGCGCATCTTGTTGTATGTGCTGTAATAAGGAATGAAAGAAGGAAGGAAGGAAGAGAGAAAAGAAGGAAGGAGGAAGAAGCTACATTATCAGAATTGTCAGATTATGGTTCATCTTTATGCCTTTGGTTCAGTTCAGTCAGTCGCTCAGTCGAGCCTGACTCTTTGTGACCCCATGGACTGCAGCACGCCAGGCCTCCCTGTCCATCACCAACTCCCAGATCTTGCTCAGACTCATGTCCATTGAGGCAGTGATGCCATCCAACCATCTCATCCTCTGTCGTCCCCTTCTCCCCCACCTTCCATCTTTCCCAGCATCAGGGTCTTTTCCAGTGAGTCAGGTGGTCAAAGTACTGGAGCTTCAGCTTCAGCATCAGTCCTTCCAGTGAATATCCAGGACTGATCTCCTTTAGGATGGACTGGTTGGATCTCCTTGCAATCCAAGGGACTCTCAAGAGTCTTCTCCAACACCACAGTTCAAAAGCATCAATTTTTCTGTGCTCAGCTTTCTTTATAGTCCAACTCTCATATCCATACACGACTACTGGAAATGTCAAGCTGAAAATACTTTAGCATAAGAACACAGTTTTAGTTAACAACCTTTCATATCCACACATCTCTGACACAGTTCCCTGCATTCTGCCCTTATCTAATGGAAAGAGTTATCTCTGCCAAATCTCCATCCGTAAAGTCAGTCTGTGGATTCACCTTATCTTGTTCCCACACATGGAGGTGCCTTCACACCTCAGTGGACTCTGGAAATAAAATAAGACTCGGCCACGCAGAGAAGTGAGGGGCTGACCGCACATGTGGGGGCCTGGGGCCAGCATGAGCTCCAGCACGTCCATGCGGGCCAGCACAGCTGAGGGCTCAGTCCTGTGGATGGGGACAAGGCGCTCTCTGGCGCTTTGGCGCGCGTGTGTCAGTCAACCTTCTTAGGAGGCTGCTGACACTTAGTATCTGCTGCTCAAAAGCCTCCAAAATCCATTAGCTTATATTAAATGTGAGGCCACGAAATTCTTTCCTAATGACAGTCATTCCATGTGGCAACTTTGAAAGATGTAACTTCCCACTGGGGAGGTGTTTCAGAGAAACTAGACCCAGGCAGTGCCTTCCTGAAGGCTTCCCTCGACCGCCTGGACAGGAGTCGTCTCAGCCACCGGGAAGAACATGACGCCCGTGGGAGCGGGGAGCCTCGTCTTCTCTCAGCTCTGGGGCTCTCAATAGCCGCCTGGGGCTGGCTGTCCTGCGAACGAGTTGAGGCCGCCTGTCAATCACCAGAGAGGACAGTGGTTAGATACTTATATTTATAACCCACGTTCATCCCCGAGTGCCGGGCAGTCACCGGGAAAGGCTGTCAGCCACCTTTCCTGCGTGCGGCTCGAGACATCCCTGGAGCAATCGCTGCTTCTCGCAGGACAGGACCAGGCGGGGAATGAAGGCAGGAGTCGTTTTCCCCTGTGGCCCAAGTCGTGCGTCTGCCAGGAATTTCGAGTAGGTGTTGCCGTCTGAGCTGCGCAGATGACAGGGGGCAGCCGTGAACGACGGGGTGATGGCCACAGCTACCCGCTCTTGACTTGGTGCCACCCAGAGTCAGGCGCAGGCAGGCGCCTGGAACACCCGTGGGCCGCTGTGTGTCAAGGATGCGGCGTCTCCTGGGTGACCGCTGACTCCTCCTCTTACGGGCCGCGCCCGCCTCTGGCCGCCCCGCGCCCGCTTGGCTCCTTGATGTGGACGTGGACCCCAGGCCCTGCCGCAAGTGGAGACCCACATACCCTGGATGGAAATAGTCCCGCGGCTGCTCCCCCTAGAGCGCCCGGTCCCGCCTGGCCCTGTCCCGAGGCTCCGCGTGTGTCCGCTCTTCCCGTCCTCACGGCCGTCCTGCGACAGCCAATATCATCTGGACGCTGTTGGAAACAGAGGAGGGGGTGGGAAGGCAAGGGGCTCCGACGGCTCGAGCGTGCAGAGCTGGACTCCAGACACAGGCAGCCGGTCTTCGGTGCGGCCTCACCACTTCTGCCTCCACACAGCGGTCCAGACAGCTGCTCCCGACACCATCAAGGCCCCCAGTGTAACTGGTAGAGCACCTCCTACTCCTGGCCCACCCTGGCCTCACTCCGTGAAAGGAGACAGAGTACGCGCGCACACACGTGTACACACACGCGGCGGCTGGGAGGACGAGGAAACGGCGCTTTGTGTCCGCATGCGTGTGCCCGCGTGCACGTGGGTCTCTGCGCCAGCAGTAACACACCTGTACCCCTGTCACTTTGCAGGCTGTTCTGCTTTCTGGGATGTCTCCGCTGTGGTCAGCAGAGCTGAGGGCACCCTCAGGGGCTGTGACGCATCAGCCCTTCCTCTGGGGCCTGACTCCACCAACCCTTCCTCCAGATCAGCTTCCAGACCCCTGAGGGCAGGTCTGCCCCCAACCAACACACACAAGCCTGCAGGCCGACAGAGAATTCACAGCAAAGAGAAAGTCCCAGATGAGCAGGCAGTTGGTCTACCATGAGAAGTCGGTCCCCGGGGGAGGTTCAGCCCATCGTCCTCCTGCCCCTGGTGCCGACGGCCTCCAGCGTCACCAGCGCGAGGAGGGACAGGCCTGTGAGGGACGTGGCTGGGCAGCCCGGTGCCATCACATGTCTGCAGTGGCCATGTGGCCAGGGACGTTAAGACCCCGGGTTTATTTGTCCTTTGTGCCGAGTTTTGGCTAGAGGAGTACAGGGTGGAGATTGTGTAACTCGGGTCAGCGGGGCGCACCAGGTCCTCTAGGACTCAGTCAGAACTGGCTGAGCCTCCTGCCCACATCCTGTGGGAAGGCTGGACCTCCCCAACATTCCCGTAAATGCCCGGGGAATGACACTCCCCCGGTCACTTCAGGTCCAGTTTCCTGTCCCCTGACCTCGAGACGCCCTTCCCAGCTCACCTCCAGGGCCGGCCTCTGTCCCACAGCTGGCAGCGGCCTTTCCCCCGATTCCCCAGTCTCCACCCTCAAGCACCGGGGACCCGCACTCAGAAGGAGTTGGGGGCCTGGGCCTGGGTACCCGCAGCACAGCAGGGGGTTCAGGTGGGAGGCCGGGACCCTGCCCACCTGCCCTGGGAACGGCCCAGCTGCAGACCTCCCCTTCTCAACTGACTGGACACCTTTGTCTGGCCAAACACACGTCTCGAGTCCCCCCGAACTTCCGAGCTTCACTGAGTATCAGCTCGTCTCGCAGCGGCTTGCGCTCCTGCCCCAGCAGACCCTGATTCATCTTCAGCGATTGCAACGCCCGTTCTCCCAGACAGGAAAACCAGCAGAGGGGCCATCTCTGCGTCTCTCCTCAGCAGCCCCCGTGTCTGGACCAGGGCCCAGACTGGACAGCTGTCCTGCGCCAGCCACACTGTGTCAGGATGGGCAGGAGGAGGAGAAGGGGAGAGCTGCCTCTGGACACGCAGCTGTGTATAGTCGTGCACACACGTGTCCACACTTATACATACGTATAGTGCATGTGCACACGTGTGTGCAAGTGTTCAATGAGCTCACCAGTGTTCAAAGGTGCACGATTGTGTGCAAGGGTGTGCAAGCACGCACATGTGATGCAGAAGTGCTCACAAGCCTGTGCACACATGTGTAATTGTGTACAACTGTGTGTGTACTTGTGTGCACGAGCGTGTACTTGTGTGCACGAGCGTGATATCATGTGTGTGCACATGTGTGCGTCTGTGCTCATGCCTGTGCGCATGTCTGCATGTGTGTGCATATGTCCATGGGTGTGCGTGCATGCATATGCCTGCATGTCTGAGAGCGGGCTGGAAATCACAGCTGACAAGCCTCAGCTCCTGCCATGGGCCTCACAGAAAGGGCATGATGCTGAAGTCCATCTGCGTCTCTGGCTGACAAGGCTGCCTTTCCGTTGGCACCGGGAGCGAAGGGCGAAATGGCCGAGGAGCTTGTAGCCAAGCAGACTGCTGTCACCATGCCCCACCTAGATGCCCTCCGGGCCATTTCAGTTGACACTTGACGTGTCCGGGGCTCAGTAGGAAGCAGGTGGACAAGTCGGGGCTGGGGGCCACGCAGGAGCCGGGCTGGATTCACACAGACTCGAGCTGCAGTCCTGGAGGCAAAGCCAGCGCGCTGTCCCGGGGCCGGGCCCTTCCCCAGGGTCCCTGTCACACCCAGACACTGCGCATCCTTCGTGTTCTGCAGTCCAGGGGCGGGCGTGGGAGCCTCACAGATCTGTGGACTGTCCCGAGCCTGGGGACACCTGCCCTCACCCCCACAGGCACAGAGGCTTCCTGACAAACCGAGGACACCTCAGTCCCAAAAAAGGGCTGAACCGCAGTTGTTTCTTGCCCCCATCTTGGCTGGGTTGTGTCCACTGGAGGAGATGTCCCTCTAGTCTCCACTGAGCTTCGAGGATCCCGACGCTGCGTGTCACCTCCTGGGAGCGTCCGACCTGCGGGACACCAGCTGGGTTGGGCTCTCCCTCCGCCTGGCGGTGGGCTGACACACTGTGAGGAATTTTCCGGTTACTTTGTGGATGCAGCCATTTGGCTCCAGACAAACCCGCACATCCGTCCGCATCCGGCTTCAGTCAATCATGAGCTCGTTGTCTCTTTTCTGAGTGGTGAGGGTTGGCTGTGGGCGCCGAGGGGAGGACTAGTGGCGGGTGAGTTTCACGAGAAGATGCTGGGGGCACAAAGAGAGAAGACAAGATTTGGACTATTCCTGCTCAGAAAACTTCATGGCTAATCTGAAATTAGAAAGAGCCATCACGCTTTTCACGTGGCATGCTTGAGGGGTCAGTGACTCAGGGAGCCAGTGGGCGGATCTGCTGAAAATGTCACCTGAGCCCCTAGGGATATGCATTCATTCACACAGCCCTTGAGACGGGAGTTGTTTCATCCTGATTTTAAGAAGTTATTTGGAGAAACACATACTGGTATTAGCCCTGCAGCTTAGAGATCACGATCATGTTATGATGGGAGAATCATAATCCCTGAACTGGCCATTTATTAAGCAAAAATAAAATACCCATAAATTCCCAACGTAGAAATCATACAGGTGAGGTTTTTCTCTAATAAAAGATAAAAATCATTTTAAATGATTTTTTTAATGTTTAAAAGGTAAAAGTCATCATTACTAGAGGGAAAATACAAAATGAGCACATCGGAGATTTTACTCTCATCGTCAGCTGACGAGGAGACCAGTAAGATGTTAATTACCATGAGTTCAAAACACAATTACACACACACACGCACACATAGAGAAGTGATTAGAAATGTTGAAATGAATTTACAGATAAATCGAAATTGGTCAGTATCCACAAGGCAATAGCTGTCTGAATCTCCAGCAGTTCAGACGTGATATGTTTATATTTCTATGGTCGAGAATCACCCACATAGTCCTGTAACGTCTTCAGTTTACAGGTTGCAAAATAGCTCAGGTCAGAGATGACATGGAGCAGTATGTTCCTGCTACAAGGGATACCTAATAATCTCTGCCCATTTCAAACTTCCCCCAAATTTTCTTGTGTGTGTGTGTGTGTAATTTTTAATTGGATTTATGGGCTACTTATTGTTAGAAAAAGAAATGAGTTGGCAATAATTAT
Organism: Antilocapra americana; assembly: GCA_007570785.1. Taxonomy (NCBI): domain Eukaryota; kingdom Metazoa; phylum Chordata; class Mammalia; order Artiodactyla; family Antilocapridae; genus Antilocapra; species Antilocapra americana. The sequence goes on from ML664181.1 coordinate 243,347, forward strand.
TTTTACTAATTTTTTTTTATAAAGAAGCCCTATTCACATAAATAAGTAGTAAGTAAAAGATTTGTCGAGGCTATATCACTCAATTCTTTTAACTTCTTCCGAGTTATATGCCAAAAATCAGGCAATGGTCGGTCACCAAAGTCCTTTTTAATGGCCCACCAGCTGATGATTAGGTTTTCCTGTAAGTGAAGAGCTGAGACAGCCTGACTCCCCGCAGCTGTGCAGTCCTTGGCGCTCCCAGCGCATGCCGGGAGGTGCTCCTCGGTTGCCTCCGAGGCCATCACAGCAGAGATCGGCGCCCCGGGACAGCTGAGTGCCAGCAGGCCCTTTGCGGAGTGGGGAGGGGTGGGGGCTGCGGATGCGCAGCCCGCTTCGCTCGTGTTCCTCATGGAGCTCTTGATGTGTCTGGCGCAGAGCAGCCCCTTTTAAAGCTAACAACAACAGGATCCTGCATGAGTGAAGAGATGCCGTAAAACTAACAGGGCTCAGGCTTCAGGACCCTTCACTACACGGGCTCCCTCCAGGGCCAGGTGGGTGCCCCAGGGAACTGCTCCCGCGAGCCGAGGTTTCCTGCGTGGCCCTTCCCAGTGTGCCCGTGTGCAACAGACTCTGCAAAAGTTAGGTCAGTTAACAAAGACGAGCTAACGTGCTCTTCCGTTTCTATTTCTTGTCAACCTCACCTTCCCTTGGAGGGTGAGCTGGGGTGGCTGCAGGGCACGCGGGCTCCAGGGAACGGATGAGTGGGCCTGGGGAGACGATGGGATAAACGGTAAACGGACGCGATTTCCAGGCCCTCTCCTCTGCCGGCCTACTGCTGAACACCCCAATGGTGGGTGGCTTCCATGAGCGTCTCTACCACGCGCTGTGTCTCCTGGACCAGCCCCAAGACTGGAAGACGCAGGTCCAGAGATAAGAATCAATCTAAGGGCACCCGCTGTGGGTATCGGGAAGAAGTAGGTCTTCATATGCACAGATTCAGAAGCTAGTCTGCAGGCGGCTCCTCCAGCCGTCACTGTGTAAAACTGTGCACTGAGGATCATCAATATTTGTCAAAAGTTCATTCTGCTTTCTTCTTTCTTTTTGGATGGGATTGGAATATCTGATAAAAAAGGAAGCATTTTCTTTTTTACTGGATTTAGAAAGACGAAACATTTTAATAAAGCAAATGAGAAATCTCAGAGCCTTGATTTGGCTGTATGTAAATATATGTCTTTTGAATGCATATCAATGCATCTCTGTGAGTGTGTTTGGGTGTGTCTCTTCTTTTGGCAAGCCTAAATTTGTTAAACAATGAAGAGAAAATTAATATTGAATTCAATAGAGTACAAACAAAAATGAAAAGTTGTGCAATGGAATCCATAAGAAATATTCTGATATAGAATACTAAATTTTGACCAAAAGAATGTTCAGATCGCGTCAAGGGCAGTAATTCATCAACAGGAAGAGATAAATTCTGACTAGAAATTATGAGTAGGATTGAATTATAGGAAAATCTAATCAGTGAGGATGCCAGAATTGTCCCAACACATAGGGGAAAGACTTCAAGCGAGTTAGTCAACCCTGCAAGCGACTGTGTGCCCATGGAGATGGCTCCCACGTGACAGGAACATGGACGGGCACCCAGGTGAAGGAGGCCCCAGACTGGGCCAGATGGGGACCACAGCAGGTTCCAGGCGCATCGTCACTTCTGTGTGACCTTCATTTACAAGGCTGATTTTTCCTTGTTAGGACAAGCTTTCCAGAACAGCCCATCCTCATGATCCTGCTCACATAGGAAGGAGCTGGGAGGTTTTTTCTCCCTGGAGATGTCTGCCTGGGTGAAACCTCTAAGCGTCCCTGGGTGTCGAGCCTGAGCAGTTCTTCCTGCTAGTCCCAAGAGGTAGGCTCTCAGCTGGCCCAGGTGCCCACACCCCGAAGGCCAGCCCTGTCCCCGGGGTCACTCCAGTTGATTGCAACTCCCTCTTAGGCCAAGGTCAGGCTCAGCTCAGGACACGGCAGAGACGAGGGTGGTCCCAGCAGTGGAGCCCATGGAACGTCCCCTCGGTTAGAGTCCTCCCATGTTGCCAAAAGACTCCCTCACCCTGGAGGACTTTTAAACGAACGTGTGGCCAAATGTGGGGACCTCCAGTAACAGCTGACGAAGAGGCCAGGAGGTTGGGATCCTCGGCCAGTGTCCCCTGAAGTCCAGTGTCGGACGCAGAGACCTGACTGGATGGTGACCCCAAGTGACGCCCTCTGCTCCCCTGGCAAGGCTGACAGCGGGCGATCGGGTCTGGACTTGGCTGGACCGTCGCTGCCACGTGACCACCCTCTCCAGCCTCTCTCCTGTCCTTCAAGCTCAACAGTCTGATGCTCCATCCATTCCGCCTCGAGGAGGAGCCTGTGTTCAGGCCTTGCTTCCCCTGCTGATGCTCCCCTTTGGCATCAGTGTGTGTCCATGCTCTGAAACGATGGAAGCCAGTGCTCCAGGCCACAGTGGAGATGCCCCTGCCCTCTGCAACAGTGTCCGCCCTGCTGTGAAGAGCTGGGGTGGGGGAAGCACCTGAGGCAGGGTCGTGCAGCTCAGCCCCCGGCCCAGCTGTCCCCCGCCATCCTGCCGACTCAGCCCTGCCAGCCCTGCTCTGCTCACAGACGTCCTCAGGTTCATCCAGAGTAAAACCTCTGCTCAGCATTTCCTCTGGCTCAGGAGGGAGAAGCAGAGGGTGGAGGGCACTGGCATTCCAGCCCCGCTGACCTCCAGGGGCGTCCCGCTGGCTGGCAGGGGGGGTGATGGATGGCGCCCCTTCTCGAGTGGGCGGGTGGGATGGGGCGCCTTAGCCTAAATCTGTCCAGTTAGCAAAACAGGGGGAGCTGCCAAGACAAACAGCTGAGGTATGAGGGCTCGCAGCTCGCGACCACTGCAGGGGTGGCAGGCCCTGGGGAGCGAGGCGTCAAGGATGCTGCTGGGAATAGCTGGGATGGCGAGCATTCTTTCCCAGAGGAGGGCTGGACCTGGTGCGGGGGGCAGGCACACGCGACCCCGGTGCCCGGGGGTGGGGGCCCACTGCTGCTGCTCCCTCTCTGGCGGTCGGGGGCTGAGCAGCACCCTCCGCACCGCGTCTCCCACGCGGGGGCCCCGTCCCCCACCTCCCTGCAGTGTCCAACACCAGCCTGGCCGTGGATCGGTTATATCAAAAGAGCCCTTGAAGGGCGTAATCATTTTCATCTGGTTTGGGGAAAAGCGGCGGTGAAATGTCTGCTGGGCGGTGGCTCGGGCGAGCCAGGCAGGCCTGTGGAGCTGGTGCTCGGCCGGGAGAGCAGCTGACAGGCCAGCCGGGCTTGCTTTATGGCCTCCAAAGCCTGTGCTGACACGGAGGATCCTGGCAGGATTTATGCCCAGCTCAGGCCATCACCCAGCGCCGAGAACTGGTCATTACAAGCCGCCTGACAGCTGGAATGCAGCCGCCACTTGGAGGAATATTTATTTGGTTTTTAAGTTTTTGGATGAATCTGGTTTTCAGAAAGCAAAGGCCCCCTAGGAAGCCAGACCGTGCCATTATTACATCCAAGCCGTTGTGCAGTTGCTGGCCAATTATGTAATCCTATATGGAAAGCAGCCGAGAGCGGGGCAGGGACGGAAGGGCTCCTGTTACCAGCCTTGCCCCACGGCTCCGCGGGGTCACACGCATCTCAGTATCACTAAGGCACCTGAGAAGCCAGCACTTGAACCGTCTGCCCGGCCTCACCACCTCCCCAGACCACGCTGACGGTGAACTTGACGTCGCGGTGACATCCATTAGCGCGGTTCCCTCTGACTCACTGCTGAATTCCAGGTGATAAACAGAGCAGCGCAAACAGATCTGGACGTTCTTATTAAGCCCCTGTCAGCCTGAAGCTTTCCGTTAAGCTTCCATAAACATGTCTTCTTTTTACGCTAAAATCATCCCAAATGTTAACATTTCTGCTCTCAAGCAAGTCACAGCTTGGAATTAACGACGTTGGCGCGGGATCTTTTTGGACGGTCCTCGCGTGGTCCAGATAAGACCCCTGACGTGCGTTGACGGACACACCACCACTTCTGTAAAACACTGCCCAACACTTCTGGTATCTTCTTCAGCTCGTCTCCCCACTTAACCATCTTATTTTTCTTTCCAGAACTCGAGGCAAGCATCTAGCCCTGACAGAGCTTCTCCTCAGGAAAAGCCATCCTTTTCCAAGGACCGGGCAAGCAGGCAGGTCGCCCTTGAAGCCGCATCCAGCTCTTGCTGTCACGTGGCCTCACGGGCCAGCCAAGGGTCCCCGAGCCCATCCCCCCACGGGCGGGCAGTGCCCAGAGTGGAAATCCTCCGAGCTGTCGGCTTCTGTGGGCAGCTTCTGAGTGACTGTCACGCTCCAACAGTGCAATTCACAGCTTACGTGGCCACCCCTTGAAAATTCTTGAAAGCCAGGGGCTGTGTAGAGGGTCCTGTTCGAGCTGCGTGTGACAGAACTGACTCATTTTCTGCGTCAGGAACAGCAAACGCCCAGGCACTGCCCTGACCGCACGAAGGCTGGTCGGCCCGTGGACTCTGCTCCGAGTGTTCGCGCGGCAACGTCTTCGCCTCGGGGTTCCTCTGAGGGGCTGAGCACGTGCTCGCTGCAGGTCCGAGTTCGGAAGACAGGCAGAAACATCGCAGAATCAGATGTGAGGAGGAGCCTAACCAGGAGACTCAAATTGTGCTGAAAACACCTGCTCTGTCCTGGTTCGTGGTGGTGCGGTGTCTCCCCAGCTGCAAGCTCCTCAGCTCCGTGCAGAGGGGAGAAACGGGGCTCCCCTGGACCCCTCTCGGGAAGGCCCACGCTGCTGAAGTGTCAGTTGCTTCTCCAAACACCATGAAGCATCCATGCAGGTGTGTGTGGCCCTCCTTTCCAGGCCTAGAAGCACACTCAGCTCACAGGCTCCTCACACCAGGAGCGGCTCTGGCGGTCCGACATGGCCCAGGGCACCGGGCGCCCAGCACCAGCCACCTGGGTTCACTCCGGGGTCTCATATGGTCGTGACTGGGTGTGGCTAACCAGGGTGTAATATCTGTTTATTTTTGCTGAACTCACAGAGTCAAATTCCTAGATGTGAAATGTAACTTTGACGCAGTTCTAGCCTATTTCAAGCCGACATGCACTTCTGAGTGGGCATGCAGAGGGGAGTGTGCTGCCTGCACGCAGGCCTGCTGGGTCTGGGATTCCGTCAAAAATGAACGAGCAGATCCATTATGGTTGTTGGCTTAATAACCTATTTTAGTGCCACAAAAATCCAGAAATAAAACTAATGAACTTAAATAAATCATTGGTTTTGTGAGGCTTTAAATCTACGGACTGTAAACTATAAACTTTTAAAGGTATGTTTTACTAAAGGTTATGTTACTGCAAGTTGGAGGCAAGGAAGAACTAAATAAACGTGTCATCAATCTGAAATAATAGAACTAATCAAGTGTTGGACAGAGAGAGAGATAAATAGGTAGCTAGGTAGACACAGATACTCACAAACATATATATACACATAGCAGGTAGAGAGATACATACATACATAATAGATGGATATGGATTTTTATTACTGGATACTGGTCTATAAAATAAATTGGAATATAACTTATTTTTAGCAAAAATTATTTTCACCCACCAAGTAAAGAGTAATAAATTATGATCACTGGAGAAATCCAGCAATATTTTCTAGCAAATATAAGTTTAAATTATAATTTAACACATTGCCATCTTGAAGCAAAATACTACTGAATTATGTAGACTTTGAATAAATTCCTCATGGAAACAGGTGGAACGCGTTGGCAAGCCTCATGACCTTTATGGAATTCTCTGTCCCCAAAGGTCCGTGGGAGAACCAAATGGTCACGTGGACATCTCACTGGTCGAACATCTTCACTTCCTGCTCACCAGAGTCAGCAAGTGCATCAGCTGCACAGGAACCCACAAGGTTGTCCCAGGAGCCGGTCAGGAAGACCCGTGAGAGCCGGTGGCTCCAGGTAGAGAGAAAAAACCCAAAGATTGAAAGCACCCCCTTGAATCTGCATAATCAGAGTTCTGTTCTGGAGGAAGAGAGACAACTGAGCTCCAAGTTGAAGTGGGCCGCGTCCTCGCCCACCCGGGGCAGCCCCCAGGGAACCGGCCACCTCTTGCCAAGGCTGAGCCAACACGGCCTGAGCAGGAGCCGAGTCTAGGCACCTGGGCTGCGGACACAAAGGGCTGTGTCTACTGGATCATCTTTTAGAGACAAGGAAAGGAAACGCACTTCCCCAGGAATGGAGCGCTCGGGGGCAAACTCTATGTCACAGAAAGACGGCCTGTCAGGCACACATGAGCAGCTGTGACCCGTCACGGAGCCCGCGGCCCTCAGTGGGACCCCCACCCCGGCCCATCACATGTGCGTGCACACGCACACCCACGTTCCCGGGCTCCCTGGCACCTGAACCGCAGGGCACGGATGAGACGCACGAGACCGCAGCTCCCGTGTGCCCGCTGCACCCCTGCCCACGGGCACGGCCTGTCTGGGTGTGGCTCGGGCACCCGACGCCAGAGCTCACCAGACTCACAGGACCCGCTTCAGGCCGGAGGTGCGACGCGAGCAAGGCTCCTCCAGCACCCCCTGCGCTTCCTCCCTGCTGCCCCGGGACCACCCTGGAAACGGCCTTGGCCCCCCAGGGTGCTGTGTGTCAGCTCACGTGGACAGAGGCCGCAGGGCCACAGCCACAGCCTTCCCCCTCTGAGCTAAACCAGGGTTCGAGTCCAGGTCCCCGGGGCGCAGAGCTGGCCCAGCCACCCCTATAATGACAAATGTGCACCCACAGGGGACAGGGGTTCCGGGAACAGGAAAGAGCCGGGAGCGGAGGGCTGGCCCCCACCGTCCCCACGGCCCAGCCGCTGGCCTGGTGCTCCAGGGGGCCCTGGGCGGACACTGGTCTCCTTGCTTGTTTGTGTCCCTTCTTCCCTGCGTTTACCCCAAACCAGAGAGAGGGACAAAGAGACCGGAAGTAAGGGTGCATTCCTGCCATTTTTCTCGTCCATTCAGATCTGGGAAGCGCCAGAAACCTTGTGGGAAAGCCACTCCTCTGGAGGTTTCTAACCCGGTTTCTCAACAGCAGTGGTCTGGAGTTTTTGCCTAAATTCTAGATAAGGTCCTAATTCCTGGCTACTTGGCTGCTCAAATTTCAAATCTTAGGTTCGCATCAATCATTCCAAAAGACAAGCAAAACATTTCACAGAACAAAATTTCTTTTTAACATATCTTTGGTCTGAATTTATAAGAGTTCTACATCTTTGAGGAAAGACACGCATCTCCCGACAAAGGCCTCTGTCTCTGTCTCGCTAGAAACCTGAAGCTTGCTCTCGCCACCACCACAGACGCCAACACCGAACTGCTAAACTGTGTGCTCCAAACAAAACGTATCAGGAAACCACAGAAATGAAGACAATTAGGGTAAATAAGATCCAGTGATCAAATATAGCTAATTTGTATCCATAATATTTGGGAGTTACACAGTCTGCTTCAATTTGAAAGATATCTTCCAGACCACACTGCTTCCTTCCCAAGGGGACTGCCTTTTGCTTTTAATTATTGAACCTTAAGAATTTTTGCTACAATTTGGGGTTAGCTTGTAATTCTTTGAGAAGAAAAAAAATCCAGCCCATAAATCCTGCTGTATCCCATCACTTCCAATAATAGGCTTCTGTGGCCCAATCCACCGTCAATTAACTGCATTTTTGAGAAGGAGTTGGGGGGGTGCAGCTCACAGCGAGCACAGCCTCAAATAGCAGAGGGTGAATGGACACCCCTTGGCACAGAGCCTTGGCTAAATCGGATGTGTAAGAATGCCTCCAAAACAGAGCGTGTAGTGAGAAGAAACGGAACTGTAGAGGAGACGTGGCCCTTCTGCTCTAAGAGATCCTGAGCATCCTTCCAGTAAGTGGGTGGGCTTCCCAGGTGGTGCCAGTGGTAAAGAACCCACCTGCCAATGCAGGAGACAGAGGTTCTGTCCCTGGGTTGGGAGATCCCCTGGAGGAAGGCATGACAACCTCGCCAGCGTTCTTGCCTGGAGAATCCCACGGACAGGGGAGCCTGGCGGGGTCTGCAGGGTCACACAGTCACATGACTGGAGTGACTGAGCACAGCGTGATGACCGGGTCTGAGCGCCATCCACGTTCTGAGAGATGCATTCCGAGGCTCCATCTTATTGTCACTGCGGTCCTTGTGGCGGGAGGGGTCTTGCCCTCGGTCCCACCCAGGGGTACAGCCGTGCTCGGGGGGGCCCACAGTGAGCTGTCGTTCACTCTGCAGCCCTGGCCTCTCTCTCCTGGACGGTAAGGAGGGGGTCACAGCCACCTGACCGGACTCCAAGCAGTCTTCACACACGCACTCTCAGCACTCATGTCTCCGTGAGCCGGGGACGGGGTGTCTTTCAGTGTCTTTCAACGTCTGGATCTGGTCGGTCACTGTCTTGGGGCCTGGCTGACCCTGCAGGGACTGGCCAGTTCCTAGACATGGTCAAGGACGTGCCTGCAGGAGAGGCTTTCACGCACAAACGAACCATCCGGAGTCCACATCCCCACTTTCTTCACGAGGCTCTGGGCACTGCCCGCCTGCCCTCCTCACCATAGGGCCAAGCGCCAGCCGACCAGGACAGCCCCTGTATCCACTGCGGTGTCTCTGCCCGGCCGGTGCCTAGCCCACGTCTCCTGCCTCACCTGCTCCTTCCCAGGAGCAGCCAGCAAGGCTCTTGCCATGCCTCCGCCTTAGCATGCCCCGCCCTCGCCGTGTGCCTTAGAACTGGTCAGCAGCGCAGTCCCGGGGCTCCTGGCAGACGCAGACAGAGGTCCCCCGGGTCCCCACGGACCTCCCGGGTCTCCTCAGGGCTGCGCCTGCGGTGCTTCCGTGGAGCAGGGCTGCCCGAGCCTGCGAAGGGGTGCAGGCGGCCAGCAGACGTGCTCTACGCCAGCCGCTCCTCACCGGTGCCATGTCGTGCTCAGCACTTTCCAGCCCGTCTCCCTGTGCGCGGCTAAGGAACCCTTCACTGTCTGCAGAGCTGACTCGTCTCACAGGTCTGCAGACACCGGCCATTCGCTTACATCACTGGCCGGGGGGTACCGCACACTCACCAGAACTCGAGTCTCCAAGCTCTGGGGCAGGCCTGTGAGTCCCTCACCTGTGTCTGGGCGGACCCCAGGAGCAGGGCTGACTCTTAGTCCGGGTCTCGGGGCAGCGGGTGCTGAGACAGGATGCCGGGGCACGGACGTCCCGGGGAAGCACCTGTGAGGAGAGGGGAGCTGTTTGGCTGGAGCATGTCGGACCGGACGCCCGTTGGACGATGGATGGAGAGGAGGGGCCCGGGCGGCGCAGCATCCAGACAGCTGTGCGGTCAAGGCCTTTCCCGCTGGGGGGCCCTGGGCTTCCCAGGAAGAGGCTGCCTCCCTGCCGCTTCGGCTCAGAGGAGAGGAGGAACCCCAGAGATGGGCTCCAGAGTCAGCACCTGGAGCAGGGTCACCTCCGCAGGGGAGCTGACCCGTGGTGCCCACCCTTGGACTCATCACTCTTGGGACTCCCATAGAGCACCCCTGAGCCCCGTGAGATCTAGTACCCCTTTCCCACAGCACTGCATCCTTCCCAACACCCACCCTTGTTTTCTCCTCAACTAAATTCAGCAGCTGCCAGTGGCAGAGCCAAGCGCAGCGCTGGCCCATGTGGGTGGATGCAGCATCTGTCCTGAGTGGGTCTGGCAGGGAACAGAGGCCTCCACAGCCATCCCGGAGAGGAGACAGACCGGGAGGAGAGAGCTCAGCAGGAGCAGATGGACAAGGCAAGGCCAGGGGTCTTCAGGGTGCAGCAGGATTAACGTTGGGTCTGCTGACAGACGCCAAAGGGAGAGGGGCTCCACGGGGCAGACGGAGAGATGCAAAGGGGCTGAGGAGCATGAGGCGCAGCACGGCAGGCTGGAAGAAACCCGCATCTCCGCTAAGGACGGGGCGTGGAGACTTGGAAGGTCTTTGACTGAGTGCAAGCTTCCCGGTGTCCCGCACAGAGATGGCCCAGCCCCAAGCTCTGGGGAACCCATGCAGGGACCAGGCCACCTCATGGTCCTCCCTCCTTGAGGGGCCGAAGGGCAAAGCGTCCCTGTTGGTGGGGGGTGGACAGGCTGCTCAGCCCCAGGCGGTCTGGGTTCGGGGTGTCAGCCATTCACAGGATTAAACACAGTCCCTGAATGTCAGCCGCCTGACCGGGCTGGAGGGGCCGTGAAAGATGTAGTGTCCATGAAAAGGGAGGACTCAGCCGCGGCCCCAAGGGAACAAGGCTGGGGCGGTCTCTCCTGCTGGAAAAACCGGGGTCCCTGGTATCAGAGAGCTCATCTGTCAGGCCACGGAGCTGACCCCCACGGGACCCTTCAGACATCGGCTCCACGCTTCACAGAGAAGCCAAAATAATCGAACAACACAAGCGACAAGGGGTCTGAGAGTAGGTACAGGACGGAGGTGAGGGCTGTTCAAATGGTGGAGAGAGACCCTCAGCAAGGGAGATCACGAGTCCGACCAGGGCCTGCGGGGTGGGCGTGGCTTGGTGGACTGGCGACCAAGACAGGCTGGCTAGGTCGCGGAGGGCAGAGCGGAGCGCGTCCGCCAGGCCCCAGGGGCTGTCCACACTCGCCTACCCCATACTGGAACCTCACATCACCAAAGTGCCGGAACCACTTCCCCTTTGAACTTCAGGACGGAGTTGAGAAACGCCCTCGGAGCAGGTGGCTGTAGGCCCTGGGATTCAGACTCGGCGAGTGCTTGCTGATGAACTTGGTCTTTTGTTCCACTGGAAGCCAACACAACTTTTTGGCTTTTCCTTATTCTACTCGCATGTTGCTACTCAGCATAGAAATCCCACAGTGGTGTTCTTTCTTCTTTCCAAATGTTCTTTTCCCTTCAGCTGAACTGAGATGTTTTAATTTGGAACGTGTCTTGCTATTTTGGGGGCAGGCCTGGTTTGAGATATCTCAGGATAAAGAACTTTTGGAATAAAACCTAACTTTCTAAATCCTGGCAAGGAACATCTAACAAGAGCACTTTCTGCACCAGGAGGAGGGGGAGGCGCTGGGGGTGCTGGAGGCCTGAGCCACCCCCCCACCCCCTCCCAGTGCTCTGCTGCCCCCCTGGCCATGTGAGCTGTGACGTCAGCCCTTCCAAGCGACCGTAAAATGTTTTTCTTTATATTGTTTGTCTTGAGGTAGATGAGGGTTAAAGATAAGCCAGGTTTGGGACCAGGTTGGAACCAAGAGTGACTGATCACCAGCCACTGGTGCAAGAAACACCTCCCCCCACACTCTCATACCTCACTGGTGAAAGGAACACCTCCCCC
>ML664181.1:254715-353148 GCA_007570785.1 Antilocapra americana
CTCCCCCCACACTCACCCCTCACTCGTGCAAGGAACACCTCCCCCACGTCCTGCTCTCCCTCCCCCATCCACCCCCCAAGAAAGGGCCTCCGGTGGACAGGAAACTCAGTGGGAGAAAAACACCCAGCTGGCCGTTGGATGGACGTTGCATGGCCAGGGCCACCCGGCCTCCGCCGCCTGCCCGCACCCGCAGGTGAACGCACGGCTCCTGCGCCAAGCCCTGCAGGCAGCTCCCGGGACTTCCTGTAAGCCTGTGGAGGCTGTCTTGTCCTCACCCTCAGAGAAAGGAAGTCAGCTGGTTAGAGGCATTGCCTCTCCCCCCAACAGCCGTGTCTGCAGCAGACGTCATTCCTGGACCAAAACCCTGAGCCCCAGCATGAATGCCCAAAACGCAGACTCCAGGTGGCCACCTTCAACCGACTGGCACTGGCTTTTGAAATAAAAATCGTCTGCCATGGGGCTTCCCTGGCAGTCCTGTGGCTAAGAAGCCACCTGGCAGGGCTCATGGGTTCCATCCCTGGCTGGGGAACTAAGACCCCACATGAGAATTGAGCCTGCACAGCACAACAAAGACCCCAGGTGACAAGGGGGAGATCCTGAATGCCGAAAGGCATAGGCAGTTTGATAAATAAGCATTTTTAAAAATAAAAAAAACTATATTTCATCCTGGGACCAAGCTGTCTTCCAGGTCTGTTAAATCCATTAAATGAATGTAACAGCAATAAGGTATTAAGAACAATGGATGGACCAATGAATTCTAGCAAATCCATCTTTTTTAGTTAACATTCACTGAAGATTGATTTATTTCTTTAAATAAATGTACCCTCACTTGAAGTAAAATATCTCTAAATTCAGTGAAGAAACCTGATGCTTTTTCTCTCAGACAGTAGAATTTCTTTGGTGTGCTTTGAACTTTTTCACAAATAAGGCCTGTTAGTAACATGGCTTGTGCTAATTCACTTCAGTCGTTTCTGACTCTGCAACCCCACGGGCTGTGGCCCACCAGGCTCCTCTGTCCATGGCATTCACCAGGCAAGAAGACTGGAGTGGGTTGCCATTTCCTCCTCCAGGGGATCTTCCCAGCCCAGAGATTCAACTCTCGTCTCTTACATCTCCTGTGCTGGCAAGCAGGTTCTTTACCACTGAGCCACCTGAGAGCCGATAACATAGCTCGGAGCACTGATATCCGGTTAGATCTGTCAAGTCATTTTCTTCTTTCCAGTTGTACATTTTACAAAATTTAGAGCAGTCAGATGTGGGCAAATAACTAGTGACAAGTCTTCCTTTAGTGAGCTCACACAGGAGGCAGGAGAACACAATCCCAGGTGTCAGAAACCATCGGATCTGAGTGTGGACCCTTGAACCCGAGCTCGCACCCAGGTCTCCCGGCTCTTAGGCACCTCCCTCCACAGCCTGTAAGCTCCCCAAGGACGCAGACCCTGCTTTATCCATCTCTGAATCCCAGGAGGCTGGGACGTCAACCCGCCAGCTGTGGATAGACAGCCGTGGGCAGATCTTCCCATGACTCAGGACTTCAAGGAGCAGACTTGAAGACGCGTGGCGACTTAGGAGGCAGCCTGCACATAGACGCATCCCTGGTAGGCAGGGTCCCAAGAATCCTTTCTCAGAACGCTTCTTGGAAGAGGGAGCAGGAATATTGCTTCCAGGCTCAACTACAGTTTCGATCACGCTGATCCAATTTGTGGCTGCTCCAGCGGGTACTCACTGTCCAGGGGTGAGCAGGGGGCGTCTTTGAAGAGTCAGTGGCAGCTGCTGGGAACGTCCCAATCTTTGGCCCCCGGGGCAAATCACATGAGCTTGAAATGACAAAACCCCCGAGAAAGTTCATGAGAACATCTGGGCATCTTATCAGGGATTTATCGAGCTTTTCAGAGTTGATCCAAGGCCTGTTTTAATGAAAATCGCCTGCCCATGAACAACGCATGCCAAAGGTTTTCCTTTTCTTCTGCTTTTCCTTCTGCTTCTCTTTCTTCTTCTCGCCCCTCTTCTCTGGTTTTTATTGCTGTAAAGTTGATCCTGAGACAATGAACAAGCCTCACGTTTCCAGGCCTGCTACATACTCTGTGGTTATCAAACACTTGGACTTGAGTTAACCACCCTGTGTCAAAACAAAACGAGCATAGTGGACGTCCAGCATCCCAGCTTGAGCTGGGGAACTGTGTGAGGTTGAATCACCCTCGACTTGCGCGACTGGGTCCTTGGCCAAGACAGCATAACCTTTCAGTCCTGAGCTATGTGAATGAGAGAGATCGTCAAAGGTTTTACTGATTTTTAAACTGGTAATTTTATACCAGGCACATATTTCAATTAACTAATTGTTATTCCTCTGTACTTGTGCCTTGAGATGACTTAACGTAAGATGTTACAATCATAAAATTAAAATAAATAACCATATCCCACTAGAGCCCTGCCCATCTACCCAAATCAACAACCTTTGTTCCCAGCCATGGGGAAAATAGCATTCTTCAAACAATCAAAATGTTGTAACTGTAAACTCCTCCTTCATTTCTGGGTTCTGCCCTGATCTAGTTGGTGTGTTTTCTTTCCTGACTCCTCCATTTACAGGAATAAATTAACTGAGCAGCAGCTAATGGGACAAGGCGAGAGTGCCCTGAGGGCTAAGTAAGGGCCATAGTGGACCCAGCACCCAGAGGGTCTTCGGGATCTGAAGATGGAAAGTGAGAGGTGTCAGGGCTGGGCAGAGAGTCAACCCCCAGGGGCCTGAGAAATCAGCTGGCTAGGAGATAAGAACATCCTCTGAGTTGAGAAGGTGAGAATGGAGCCTCAGTGGACAAACAGATCTTACAAAAGCCGTGGGGTGACAGAGGAGCCCCCTCTGAAGAAAGGGGTGAGCTTTGCACTAACCCTCCTTCCAGCCTGTGAAGGATGCAGAGTTTGAGGACAAGGTGGGATCAACAGATAGACATGGGTATACTCTGGTTTTGTTTTCAGTTGTATTTGCAAAATCACGAAGTGTGGTTTTAATACTTTGAAAAAATGTTAGCAATCACAGGGTATGGGGTTTTCCATTTTTGATTTCTCAGCACCACTCACACTTGGTTTAAAGAAAGACTTGGGAGGCCCTTCAACTATGACCACTTGACTAGACCAGACTTCCTTCATTTAAAACATGAGTGCCTGGTGTCCCGAGAGCAGGGCCCCTGGGCGCCCCGACGTCCTCAGGCGGGGCAGCCCTGTCCCCACACCCTCCAGGCCTTGGTGAATGCTGTGTCCTGGGCCACGTCTGCAAAGTAGATCGAGCGCCTCGCTGACCCCAGGGGGATGGGCCCCCCAGCCTTCCGTCTGTGGGGACTCACCTGGGAGGCATCTCACTGGGTCAGGACCCCACGTCGGGCTTTCCAGGAGCCTCCTGGTTGCTCTGCCAACCGAGCTTGTGCTGCACACTCGGCTGCCACGCACGGTTCCTCGCTCCCTCTGAGGCCCTTCCTGTTCGTCCTGCTGGACCCCAGGCACAGGCTGTGCGGGTCTCATTGTCGTTTAGTCTCTCAGTTGTGTCCGACTCTGCAACCCTGTGGACTGTAGCCCCCCAGGCTCCTCTGTCCATGGGATTCTCCAGGCAAGAATACTGAAGTGGGTTGTCATGCCCTCCTCCAGGGGATCTTCACAACCCAGGGATCGAACCCGCGTCTCCTGCTTTGGCAGGCGGATTCTTTACCATAAATAACCAGGTGGGCGTTAGTGTGGGGTGAGGCTGGGGAGGCATTTAAAAGACTTCGTTTCTCCGCTGAGTCCTTGGGGAGGGGAGGGGTTTCTGGTCAGTCAAGTGATGTGTCAGTAGAGAAGCTCCTTAGAGGCGTCTTTATTCCTGACCCTGCAGGTTTTCCTGGAAGGGATGTAATTTCCACTTTGTTCCTCCGGAGGGAGAAAGATGGGAAGACTTTCTTAGCTTCTCTCGGCCCTACCCTCTTCTCCCCAAAGAAGGGAGACGTTTGTGTGAATTGGTTCTTTCAGGCAAAGGAAACACGGCTGCCTGCTCCTGCCTCTCCTGGGTTCTCGGCCTTCGGGTAGGGTTGGTGGTGTCCTGCTCGGGTCTCTCCTTCCAGGGAGCTGCTGGGGAAGCTTGGGCATTTTTGCTTTTTAAGTACTGTCGCTCAAGCCCAGGCTGCAGGTTCCAGCAGCAGCCCTCCAGACCCCGTGTCCTGGGTCGTCTCTGCTTCCACTCACGGTGGGATCGGGGGACCGCATCCCAGGACAGCGTGGGCCAGGCGAGGATTAAAGCCTTGCCTGTGGGCCTGGCAGGCGGGGCTTCATGCCCTGGGGCGGGGCCCCTGGCTGCAGGGTCTCTGGCTGGAGGGAGCATTGGAGGCTCCTGGGGAGCTGCTGGGGTCCCGTCCCTGGTCGGACCCCAGTTCTGCTCACACTTCTGCTCACATCTCGGCCTCCAGCCCGAGTGTGGAGCGCGAGCCAGTCAGGCTCCTGGCTTCATCTCCCCCTTCCCTATAGCAGCTCACTTTGGTAATTCACCAATAATGCCAAGTCCATCCGTACAAACATTTCACATGCTACAGCGGAACGTCCTCCTGAACTTCCCCACTCCCCCAGCCCAAACCTTCCCTGAGAACCAGCCCACACCCTTCCTGGGAGCAGCATCAGGGCCTCGGACGCAGTGCGGACCACTCCCCTGGAACCTGCTCCCTGCCGGCCTCCTCTGAACCAGACTTGGTTTCCTGAAAACCCAGTGAAGCTACACCTCAGGGTTCATACAGGCTGTGTACTTAACACAGATGGAGAGTCAACTGCCAGGTTAGCAGAGAAATGATTTACCCACCTTGACGCAGTTAAGACCGAGGTTATGGGAAACTTCACAGGACAAACAACCCAGCTTCTCCAACTAATCCATTTGTAGGGGAAAAAGAGAGATGGGGGTGAGGATCTATAGATTAAAACAGGTTCAAACCTTCGTTGGATCCATGATTCAAACAAACCAATCTTTTAGTAATTAAAAAGACGTTGATGAAACAATTAGAACTGTGAGTGAAGTAGTTGTCAGACAATAAGGAACCGCTGTTAAAAATGCTGATGTCTGATCACGGGTTTATACCTTTATACTCAGATTCAGGCTTCCCTGGTGGCTCAGTGGTAAAGAATCTGCCTGCAATGCAAGAGATGCAGGTTCGATCTCTGGATTGGGAAGGTCCCCTGGAGGAGGAAATGGCAGCCCACTCCAGTATTCTTGCCTGGGAAATCCCATGGACAGAGGAGCCTGGTGGGCTACAGTCCAAGGGGTCGCAAAGAGTCGGACATGACTTAGTGAGTAAACAGCAAGGCGCAAGTTTGTATCTTTTGGAGAAATACCCTGACCTTTATGAATGAAATTATACGAGGCTTGAGATTTGCTTTAAAGGAATCCTGGGCAAGAGAGAGTGGGTGGGTGAAATTGAAACAAGACTGGCCCGGCTTTGGTAACTGTTGAAGCTGGGTGATGAGTAGCTGGAGATCTCCTTTTGCATATGCCTAAAATTTTTCATAATGAAAGTTTAGAAAAGCACAAAACTCTGGCTTAGCTTCCCTGGCACCGTCCAGAGGAAGGGGTTTCTCTTTGTCCCCCTCCGGACCTCCGAGTTGGGTGGAGCTGGGGGAGCGGCTGGCGGGAGGTGTGGGTGCAGACCGGGTTGAGAAGGGGCCTGGGAGTAAGGGTGGCCCCGACCCTGTTAATGAAACTTGACTCTTCTCTGCAGAAGGCCAAGTCCAGCCTGGGCCGCAGATGGAAAACATGATGGCCTGCTTTGCAATGACCCCAGCTTGGAGGTGCCTGTCATTTTACTGCAGGATGAGGTTCCCACACCCTGGCTTAATTGGAAACACTCAGGCGCATCTCCCCCCATCCCAAGGACGGGGAGATGAAGGTTTTGAGAGCCGCGGCGGCCGTGGCAATTGGCGCAGCCAGACGTGCGGGGTGCTGTATGCAGACACGGCCGAGCTGCGCTAGGACTTCGCTCAGCAGTGAGCAGATAGCTGGGCTATTTACTTTGAAGAGCAGCCTCAAATGTGGGAAATGATTAATCCACCACAAGGAATGTTCTCTTCTACAGGGTGATGCCCTCAGGAAATGGAGGCGCGGTCTGAGAAGGTCGAAGTCTGTCCCTGCAGCTCCACACTCCCGGACCACCTGCCGTCCTGGGGCAGAGGGGCAGCATGAAGCCTGGGGGGTGGAGAAGAAGAGGAACAAAACTGCTTTTACCAGCTTTGAGAAAGCCGTGAGTCATCAAAGGATTTTATCCAGAAAGTGAGCACAACCTAGAGAATGGGAGAAAACATTTGGAAAGCATGTATCTGATAAGGGTTTGTTCATACACCTGACAAAGGTTTACTATCCAGACTATAAAAAGAGAAGGGGTGGGATAAAGTTGGAACATGCTTGGCCGTGCTTTGGTGACTGTTGAAGCTGAGCCTATTGCTCAGCTGTATATGTAACATAACAACTTAACCAAAAGACAAACACTTCAACTTAAAAATGGGCAGAAGACTCGAACAGACATTTCTCCAAAGAACCTTTACAAATGGCCCAGAAGCACGTGCGAAGATGCTTCACATCACTGGGCACAAGGGGAGGGCAAGTCAAAACCACGTGAGAAACCATTTCACACCACTAGGATGGTGTCACAGTATCGTTTAATAGGAAAAAGTATCGAGGACGTGAAGAAACTACAACTCTTACATTGCTGGTGGGAATAGAAAACTGTTATGGAAATCAGCTTGGTGTTTTCCCCACAACCATGGACACCATCTGACTCAGCAGTTCCACCCAAAAGGTTCACAACTCTCCCGCCAGGCTGATGTGCCCCAGGGTGTGGCCACGGGGGGACAAAGCGCCCTCACCCAGTGCGGGGGTCTCGACCCCAGCACAGTGGACCACCGACTGTGCGGCCTGGCTGGCCTGCGCCCTCCCCCGGAGCCTGAGGGCCGTGCGGCCACGCCGACCCAGCGTCCAAGGCTTGAGGGGAAGGGCTCGTGAGCGTCCGCGCGGCCTCGGTGAGGACACGGACCAGCGCAAGCTCGGAGTGCGGCCCTCTGGAGAGCCTGGCCACACAGGCCGTCCCTCGTCCTTAAACAAGGCTCAGCAACAGGGGGTGGCCGACACTTCCAGGGAGCGGTGGTTCTGGAGAAGGGCAAGGCCCCGTCCTCCTCAGACGGCCGGGCTGAAGGGCGACGAGCCGGAAGCCCCCGGCCAGCTTTCTGGGCCGCGTGCAGCCCTCCCGCCGCCGGCTCTCAGGGCGGGCCGATGGCCTCCTGGATGTCCTCCGGCTCCCAGTCACGGCTGCTTCGTCTCTGACCGTCCAGCCCCCAGGCAGCTGGCCTTTCCCTGCGAGGACCTCCTGTCCTCGGCCTCCATAGAGGGAGACGCAGCGGAGGACAGGCTGCCGCTGTGCTCCGCGTCCCCACGCAGCGGCCCTGGCTGTGCAGACAAGCTCCCCCGGGCTTGTTGAAGGAGTGAGTGGATAAGTGAGTGGCCCTGGGCTCGGGCAAGCCCTCAGCCGGATGCCGAGAGGACCCCTCCTCCTCGGGGTGCGTGTGGGGGCCTGGGCCCGGGATGGAGACGGGCAGGGCGCTTTCGGCTTCTCTCTCCTCCTTCTGGCTTCTCTCAGCCTCTTCAGACTGTCTCTTCTGTGATTTCAGTCAAAGCCCACAAAAATAAACTGTGTTTTCTAATTTTCTGAATCATACATTTTCCCGTGGAGGGCAGCATCAACCGTCATGGTCCCATCTCCCCGAAATATCTGGCTGCCATTTTACCAGCATGTGGGGTGCACACCCAGGATCCCCCAGATCAAGCGCGACCACCGAGGGTTGTCACATGGATTCCTACCGCACATTTCCATTCAAACCCACATTTCCCCCACAGTTTTCAAGTGCACCTCAGAGTCTTGGGCTGATTCCAATGTGTGCCCCCTTCTGAAAATACGGAGACTACAATCCGCTGAACATGCATGGTCCTCTTGTCTGTAAATGAGTGCGTGTTGGAGATTTTTTACTGCTTAAAAAACCCAACATAAAATGCATCTGTGCCGGTACTTCCTCGGGCATTAAGGCTACGAAACCTCTCCAGTCCCGCTCTTGTTGGTGTCCTGCCTGGACCCTAACTAGGTTATCGGCCGGCGCTGGCAGGCAGCCCCGAGCCTCGAGCCCTGGCCGAGCCCGAGGGTCCTGCCATCTGCCCACTCGGGGGTCCCCCAGGCCGGGTGGAGACTGCGGTCAGTCTGCGTTCCCTGGGGGCCTGCACAGTGGGTGCTGCTTCTATGGACTCTGGCTGTTCCTGACCCCATGTTTTTATTACATCCTTCTGCAATTCTAGCAGCTGCTTCTGTCAAGAGTCTTAATAAAGCTTGAACTGCTAAACGGACTTTATGGAAATTGGTCATAGAAAACCAGAGGCCCACAGCTGGCTTTCACAGAAACAGCAGTGACCGAATAAGCCCAAGAGCCTGGGTGAAGGAGGACGGTGTACAACCAGCTCCTGACGAGGTTTCCAGACAAAACCTCCGCGAGAACGCCCTCCACATCTGATTCTCTTCTCGGGCTCTGATTACAGTAATCTATTTTAAAAAGTCTGGCAGCCTGACCCAAACGTGAAGATGCTTTGAGGACTTGCCCTTTTAGGACCCTCAGCTCCAGTTTGAGGTTTTTGTCTTTTGGGGTTCTGTTTTCAGGTTATTCATTTTTATAAACCTAAGACTCAGAGGAATTAAACATACTCAGAGTTCTTTGATCTATGAAAGAAAACTGAAATATCTGAGATGCTGTGAATTTATCTGTCTTGTTTAATTTTACTAAAATATTGCTCCATTTTTAAAAGCATTTTAATTCAGTTGTGAACTTAAGCTGATCTACCTGAGCTCATAAAGAGTCCAGTCTGGCTCTGGAACCACCTTGAGTGTAATGGTTTACCCTCAACTCCACATACCAGGGTCATGGAAGAATAACTCCCCAGCAGACCAAGACTAACCCTTCCTCTGTTTGGGGTGTGACTTCATACATTTCTATGAACCAAACAGACCCTAAAAGCAATAAAACCAAGTGTCTGAGGAGGTTTGGCCGGGCACCTGGGCACCCACCTCCAAAGTCCCTCTGTGACAATCTGTCATCTCTTTGAAACTTGATTGTGCCACCAAACTGAGAAGTCTGTAAACAGAACACGCTACTGGGCCATGCGCCATGCTGAAGCTGGTGGGGATAAAGTGTCTGTACAGAGATGTCACTGGGACTTTAGACCAGTCACCCGAGGCTCACAGAGCGAGGAGGGGGCCGGATCAGTGGTCCTGCCCAGCCGCACGCCTCTGACACTGGACATCCGCGGGGAGAGGAGAGCCACAGTGCTGTCGGGTGGGTGGGAAGCCTGCTGACTTCACGGTGCTCCTGCCAGGGAGAAGGGGATGCTCCTACCACTCGGGGGGCCGCAGCCTCAGATCTGACCCCAAGGGGCCGCAGCTCCTGGGCAAGTTGAGACCCACCTTTGGTGGCAGGGTCCACGCTGGGTCCAGCTCCTTTCACTCTTTGACAACTGTGTCTAATTTTAGTTCTCTGTCTGCAAGCTTCTGTTCCAATGCAATGGAGAAGCGAAAGCCGAGCCCCATCTGCTCTGCCCTGGTGTCGTGCAGATGATCCCTTTGGATGATTTGGCGCTTTGCTCCTGTTCCCCGTCTGGAGTCAGTGGGCACTTCTCTGGGCTGTCCTCCCGAGTTTTATGTTCGGTACCCTAGCACCTGTGACTCAAACAGAAAAGGCATCCGAAACTCTGTATGGTCAGCAGACACAAGACCTGAGGCTGACTGTGGCTCAGATCATTGCCTCCTTTGGCAAAATTCAGGCTTAAAATTGAAGAAAGTAGGGAAAACAGCTAGACCATTTAGGTATGACCTAAATCAAATCCCTTATGACTATATACAAGAGTCAAGAGATTAGATCTGGCATATAGAGTACCTGAAGAACTATGGATGGAGGTTTGTATTATTGTACAGGAGGCGGTGACCAAACCATCTCAAAGGAAAAGAAATGCAAGAAGGCAGTGGTTTTATGAAGAGGTTTTACAAATAGCTGAGAAAAGAAGAGAAGTGAAAGGCAAAGGAGAAACGGAAAGATATACCTGTCTGAACGCAGAGTTCCCGAGGAGAACAAGGAGAAGTGAGGAAGCCTTCTTAAAGTGAACAGTGCAAAGAAATAGAGGAAAACGGAATGGGAAAGACTGGAGATCTCCTCAAGAAAATTAAGGATACCAAGGGAACATATCATGCAAAGACGGGCTCAATAAAGGACAGAAACAGCATGGACCTAACAGAAGCAGAAGAGATTAAGAAGAGGTGGCAAGCGTGCAGAGAAGAACTGTCCCAGGGGCTTGGCCACCGGCCTCGTACCTGCCCAGCCCCGGAGGTGCGCACTCCCTCTACAGGACAGCGGGGGGCGCTGTGGGACTGGGTGTGCTTCCCCAGGCAGCTCCCTTTGGAAGGGAGAGGGCTCTTTCCCATGGTAATGCGAACACGATGTCCAATAATGAAAACAGTAACCATCAGCAGCCCTTCCCAGGAGCCGGGGGTTTTTTCAGAGTGCGAGTGCAGGGCTCTTGGTTATAAGTGGATGGATTTTAGAAAACGGGGGACGGTACTGAAAGCCATTTTCGAGATGCAGGCTTCCCAGACCTTGTAACTTGACGATCTGGACCACTGTGTGTTAGGGCGGACGTTCGGGGCCGTTGTCCTGCGGTATGAAGATCGCGCAGCAGCAGCAGCAGCAGAGACAGCAGGTTAACATCTGGCCGCAGTCAGCCCCGCGTCACAGATCATCCTCCGTGCCTGAGTTTCACAGGGCGTGAGCCTGGCGAGAATGAGACAAAGACACACTCTTGAGCCGAGGGGAGGCAGCTGGATGCTGCTTTCCACCACTGCACGTCAGGTCTCCGTGAGGAGCTTCCCCTCCCTGAAGCCTGAACCCCAAAGACCCAGTTCCGTGCCTGCCTTTCCCTTTCCCACAGCAGATTCCTGCTTCCACGTGACAACGCCTTCCGTATAGCTCCTCGCTGCCGGACACTCTGCGTGTCGCAGGAGCAACCCGCGAAGTCCCGGGGACGCTCAGGCCTGCCGCGGCGCGCCCAGAGGCTTCAGAGCCCCATGCGGTGTGGCAGCGACTCGGGCCCGTTTCTTAAGCCCCGGGAGGGTACCAGACGCAGCACAGGACACACGTTTAAACCCGGGTTTCAGATACAGCTCCCGTTTTAGTGTACGTCCCACCCAGTGTTGAGGATATACTCATGGGCGCAGGCCTGCTCGGTCGCTTCAGTCATGTCCGACTCTTTGCAACCCTACAGACTGTAGCCCGCCAGGGTCCTTGGTTCTGGGGCTTCTCCAGGCAAGAATACTGGAGTGGGTTGCCTTTCCCTTCTCCAGGGAGTTTTCCCGACCCAGGGATCGAACCTGCGTCTCTTGCATTGGTAGGCAGATTCTTTTGCGGCTAAGCCACCTGGGAAGCCCGTGATATACTTATAAAGAATTATTTGTTGTTTATCTGAAATTCAAATTTAACCGTACTTACTGTGACTCTGTTTTTTAAACCTGACAGCCTTTCTCCCTAGACACAGGGGTACCTATGCTGAGAATGAGCGGGCTGGGCCATCTCTATCAAACTTGAGACCTTAAATCCTGTTTGTCT
Organism: Antilocapra americana; assembly: GCA_007570785.1. Classification (NCBI taxonomy): domain Eukaryota; kingdom Metazoa; phylum Chordata; class Mammalia; order Artiodactyla; family Antilocapridae; genus Antilocapra; species Antilocapra americana. Next base: position 266,395 of record ML664181.1, read on the forward strand.
ACATTGCATGAAAATATAATAAGAAGCCTGCGGATTTACAAACATTGACAAGCTTGTCAGCTCCTCAGCTTCTGGAGAAGACAGAAGATGGGTTTTCCTTCCTCTCCCAACTTATTCTCCTGCCAGGAGCCAGATGGAGATATTAATAACTCGGGTAATTCAAAGGTCTGTTTAAGGAAAGCTCAGCTTAAGGAGTAATGTTTCGTGAAGCCAGGCTGACAGCTGACTACAGAATTCAGCCCTGGGCACATGGAACAAGACTCTTCTGCCGAAGCCAGGTGTAAACCTGGGGTTCACACGGCCGGCCGCCCGGTGAGTTCGCTGACTGTGCATCTGTTACTTGTTAACTCTGCTCCCCAGCCCTGGTCATCTGAGCAGAAACCCAGCTCTAGCTGCTTCCTGGCTTTTCCCAGGATCAAAGTGGAGCAGGTGATGCGGGACACTCAGAAAATAGGGGTCCCCGCCCTGGACAGGGACAGAGCCCGGGGGCACGGCGGCCACAGGCACGAGGCCTGCAGACGCTCCACAGGGCTTCCAACATCACGGGGCAGACAAGACCCCTGAGAGGCTCCGCACGCCCCGAGCTGCAGGTGTCGCCCTGGCTCAGAAGCTAAACCCTTGTGCGGCGTTCCCTAGGAGCCAGGGGCCGCAGACAGCGTGACAAGCTCTCGCAGCCACGGTGGTCAGCAGAACTTGGGGCGTGAACTGGGGAGACCAGAGCCACCGTGTAACAGTGACCGCTGAGTCCCCCGAAACACCACCCGTCTGGTGCTGCTGTTTAGTCGCTCAGTCGTGTCTGACTGTGACCCCATGGACTACAGCCCACCAGGCTCCTCTGTCCATGGGATTTTCCAGACAAGAGTACCGGAGTGGGGTGCCATTGCATACTCCAGGGGTTCTTCTTGACCCAGAGATTGAACCTGTGTCTCTTGCATCTCCTGCATTGGCAAGTGGAGTTTTTAACCAGTAGCATCCCCCAGGAGATCATCACCCATCTCGTCACTGTTAATTAAGCCAGAGTAAGCTCACTTGAGCTCCCTGCTGTAGGAGGGTGCCACCCTGGCTGGTCTTGGCTGGGTCTCTCAGGGCAGCATCAGGGGACCCTTCAGAGGGTTCTAGGCTGGACTCTGTTCCTCGAGGCCAGTCCTCAGGACAGGGGACTGAAGGGAAAATGTGGGACTTTGGGACACAGTCGAAATACGCGAGGTTTGATTCTGCCTAGACCCGCTCCTGCCTTGTGATGCCCCTCAGTCGCCACCCAAGAGAAGAGCGCCAGGAATCTCTCGGGTGAACGCTCTGACTCAGGTCTACCCGTCGGGTGCGCCCTGGGCCTGGTCTCACGCTCAGTCTGAAGCAGGCTCCCTTCTTCAGCGTGGGCCTCACGGGGGCCCTGAGAACCAGGGCGTTGCTTTCCTAAGGAGTGAAACAGGCTGGGCTCTGCGGCAACTTTCCGCCCAGGATAACTTGTCAAAACACGGCCTAAGTCCAAATAACACTGATCCCAGATTTTCAAAGTAGGACGTGAAATTATATCCCAGTGACTTCCTCGACCCGAAAGAAGAATGCATAGCTGGCCTCCCTCAGTTCATCTTTGGGTTAATCGTGGTGGAGGGTGTGTTTCCAATGCCACACAGAATAAGGCCCTTTTCAACCTTTTCCTCACCATGTTAGAGGGTTCTTGAGCCACAGTATTTGTTTACAGCATCAACTCCAGTGACCTTCCTCTCTGTATTTATTATGCTTTGGGTGAAATAATATCATAGCAGTTTCTACTTTTTAAATTCCATGCTACTAAAAGATACACACTGAATCTGTCACTATTTTATCAATCCATTTATGACTTTGAAATTATAAACGGATTCGCTTTCAAATCTTCCTTTCCGAGAAAAATAGGATAAACTCATTTTTCTTGGAAAGTGCTGGCTTCTTTGTTTTAGATACGTAGCTCATGTCTGGGTTTTCATTTTAGTAGAAATTTCTGTTTTCCTTTTGCCTCACCTGGACCATCCTCTCTGGAAAACAGAACTGCTTTTGGACAAATGCTGACGTCTCAGATGAAAAGGAAACATGCGACTCTAAAGATGAAAGGGAAGGTTTTCCTTAGCTCTTTGCAGTAACAGCAACCACACCGCCATCTTTATAACAACTTCATCTGAACCTACCACCTTAGCGGTCTCTTACTGTCTGCGATAAGTGGGGTCAAGTTTGCCGTTCTCTCTTTTTGCAAAAGATCGTTTTATTCTTCTTCATGGAGCTAAACTTTACTTTGCTGTTGTTCAGTTGCTAAGCAGTGTCCAGCTCTTTGCGACCCAATGAACTACAACACACAAAGCTCCCCTGACCTTCACTGTCTCCAAGAGCTTGCTCAAACTTGTGTCCATCGAGTCGGTGCTGCTCTCTACCCATCCCATCCTCTGTCGTCCCCACTCCTCCTGCCCTCAGTCTTTCCCAACACCAGAGGTCTTCTCCAGTGAGTGGGCTTGTCTCATCAGGTAGCCGACGTATTGGATTTGCTTTCAAATCTTCCTTTCTGAGAAAAATAAGATAAGCTCTTTCATTTACCTTGAAAAGTGCTGGTTCTCTGAGCACGTTCCCACTCTCTCCTGAATAGTAGCTTTACCCTCAAACTTCTTTTCTTTTTTTCAATTTCAGCATCAGTCCTTCCAACAAATATTCAGGACTGATTTCCTTTAGGATGGACTGATTTGATCTCCTTGCAGTCCAAGGGATTCTCAGGAGTCTTTTCTAGCACCACAACTCAAAAGCATCAATTTTTGGTGCTCAGCATTCTTTATGGTCTAACTCTCATATCCCTACATGACTACTGGAAAAACCATAGCTTTGTTTGTATGGACCTTTGCTGGTAAAGTAATAGATCTGCTTTTTAACATGCTGTCTAGGTTTGTCATAGATTTCCTTCCAAGAAGCAAGCATCTTTCAATTTCACCATCTGCAATGATTTTGGAGCCGAAGAACATAAAATCTCTTGCTGTCTCCGCTTTCCCCCACCTGTTTGTAGCTGATACACCAATGTGAACAACTGGCTCATACTCACCTACAGTATGCAGGCGTGCTGCATGTTCTCAGAGAAGGCAACGGCACCCCACCCACTCCAGTACTCTTGCCTGGAAAATTCCATGGACGGAGGAGGCTGCAGTCCAGGGGGTCTCGAAGAGTCAGACACGACTGAGCAGCTGCACTTTCACGCACTGGAGAAGGAAACGGCAGCCCGCCAGTGTTCTTGCCTGGAGAGTCCCAGGGACGGCGGAGCCTGGTGGGCGGCCGTCGATGGGGTCGCACAGGGTCGGACACGACTGAGTGACTTGGCAGCAGCAGCGGCTGCATATTATAAACCATTAGCAACATTGAAGCTGGTTCAGTTTAATTATAATTGAAAATAGTTGTATTTTGCCCGTTAAGGCGGACTAATAGTTATCACACCTGACACATCCACTATTTCTACCCTATGCAGCCTAGAGGATCTCTTTATGACTAAATGGAGTCCTGGATCCTGAAACTATGATTAGCATTACAAATAGAAGTATTATAAAAATGGGGCCTCTGAGACCAGTGTTTCTGCTGTCTGACTGGACAAGGCTGCTGGTCAAGCTCTATCTTAGGAAGTAAAGATGCAAAGAAGGAGGAAAAACACTGGAACTTAGCCATACCTCTGATGAGACTGCAAATGTCAGAAGTATTTAAAAGAATAAGTAACTCTACATCTTCCAAAACACCCAGCATGTCTAAAGGAAGAAAGCATGTTGCTCTTTTTAGAAAAGAGGCACAGTGTCGCGACCGGTGGTGCCGAATCCCGCTGTCTCTGCGGACATCCTCTTGGACAGGCGAGCAGAAAGCAAACCAACAATCTGATTTCGGTAGTCTGCAAGTGTGTGAACATATCTGCCTTGAAACCAGTTGGCCAGCATCTAAGTTACGGCTTGGAGGTGCTCATGAACGTGGTGGAGAGACAGTGCCACGTGGTGGCCGGCTTCCTCTGAACCTGGTCATTCCACCCGTGTCAGCTTTAAACACTGGTTCCCGGAGAGAGGCAGGCAGGCTCTCAAGGGTTCAAACTCCTCGCCCCCCCAGAGCACCCCCAAGGCGCCCCCTGCTTTCAGAATCCTGTCCCGACTGGGGACCCTCCCACTCCCGCCCCCCCGCCCCCCACAGCGGCTTCACCCTCGCACTTCATTTGTTTCCGAAATGCTGGCAACACTGAAAGAGGCTCCCACTCCGCCAGGGGCAACATTTTTCTTCAGGAAAATTGTCAACACGGGCAAAACAGCTGTGCGCAAATGAAGAGGAATTAGCTATCAAGCCATCTTCCTGTAGTTCAGGATGATGTTCATGGACATAAACATCTTCCAGGGTAATAAAAAGGAGCGTTTCCCGAGCGAGATCCAGGGATGCCGACAATAGCCTACCTGTGATGGATGGTCCATCTGAGGACCGCAGGGGAAACCACATCATCTCTGACTGCCTGGCTCCTTCCACTCTTACTAACGAGGGCTCTTGGCTCTAGCAATTAAACGGTGGGAGGAAGGTCAACACAGATGGAGATGTGAGGACAAATCATCTGGCCACCAGAAAGGGGACCGCTCTCTGACATTCTCAGAGAGGTTCGCCTCGCCAGCTTATGAGACAGTCTCCATCTTTCCTATGATTTAAGAGCTGCAAAGCATATGGATATTGTGAGAGACAATTTTGAGGGTGTAATTATTAAGTCTGGGGGAAGAGCAATGGAAGAAAACAAGTATGGCCTTTCCAAAACTGTGACTGGTAAGTCCAGATTTTAAACTTGGCTGCTGTCTGTGAAGAAACAGTGACAAGCACTTGCTTTGTGCCAAGAGATGAGTTACAGAGAAGGGTGTGGAAAGAAGACAACAGGAAAGATTGAAGGCCTGGGGCTGGAGGGGATGTAAGGGCTTTACGTGGCTACAGAGCCAGAGAGATGAAAACGCAGTCGGGGAATAATAGCACAGTAGGGGTAGGTTGTTTGGGTTACGCTCGCGCTCATTCGCTTCAATAGCGTCCGACTCTTTGCAACCTCATGGACCTTAGCCCGCCAGGCTCCTCTGTCCATGGGATTTTCCTGGTAAGAATACTGGAGTGGGTCGTCATTTCCTTCTCCAGGGATCTTCCCAACCCAGGGATCGAACCTATCTGCCTGTCTCCTGCCTGTCCTGCAGGGCAAGTGGATTCTTTACCACTGAGCCACAGAGCGAGCCTGTTTGTCTGGGTCAGCATTTCCCAGGAGTGCATCTATCCCTAGACCACGAGCTAGCTTTACTTACAAATGCACATTTGGCTCCCACTTGGAGTTCTGCAGTGTCTGTCTCTGTATTAAATCCTCTAACAAGTCCTACCGAGCAGGATGTTTTACTGCCCATTGAAACAGAAAGTTCAGAGTAGACAGCTGTGTTGTGACCTGGTCTTTAAATTTTCAGAAATTTGCAGACTTGTTTTTAAAAGGAGTCATCGTTTTGAAAACTAAACTATATGAACATAATTAAACACATTATTGTAGGAATACTTACATTATCTTTATAAGCCCATCCACTGAGGTTTTGTTATTACATTTTCCAGTTCTTTCTTTTCATTTGTTTGAAGTGTATTCTCAACTGTTTTTTTGGGGAACATTTTATTGATAGTTTCTTCTAATATCTTTGTCATATAATTCCAACATCTGTGTCTGTTGACTTATTGGTGCCTGTTGACTGCCTTTTGCCATGTCAGTTGAAATTTTTCTAATTCTCTCTATACCAAATAATTTTGGGTGACATCCTGGACATTCTGACTATTACATAATGAGACTCTGGGTAAAATGTACAGGAAGTATCAGTGCTTTTGTTTTGGTAGACGGTCAACCCCAGGAGGTTCGGGCTGTGAATTCCCGCCACGTCTTTGTGGTTTTCAGGTCGGGTCACTTTCAGAGTCTTTGCTGCGGTGTTTGGATCTTCCCCATGCATGTGCTGCCCAGTGACTGGGCTGGGACCTGCGTGGTCAACCTGTTAATTCAGAGTCCTTTAGTCCTTTATGTGCTGATTAGAACGCGGTTCTCCCGTGTGCAACTCGAGGTGAGTCCAGGATTCCGTAAACAGCGTCACAAGGTTGCTTCCCAAACTCCTTGCTCCTCTTGTGCCCTTTGTGAGCACTTCCCAGTGTCCTGGGGGCCCCTTTTGTCCTCCTAGAAATCTGGGGCTCTAGTCACTCCCATTTCCTTCCATGATCCTATAAACGATCACTCCCAAACTCCTCTCCAGCCCACTCATTTACCTCTCGACTCTCCCAAGCGTGTCAGTCCCTTTCTTGCGGTGACCGTGACAAGGAGCTGTGAGCGGAGCTGTCACCCCCCCTGATATGGACGCTGTGAATACGCTCATGCAGCTGGACATGTGCTGGGTTCTTCAGTGACTGCGTCCCCCTCAGGCTCAGATCAGACTTTCTGAGATCTCAGGCCTTCTGTAGACGCCTAAAGTCCGGGCTCTGCTAGGCAACTGACCTTGGTACTTCTCACCCAAACGCAGGCTGCAGAACTATTGATGCTGTGCCTGACCTCGTTGGGTCTAGATCCTGATTCTCGCCTATTGAAATAATTTCAAATTCTGATATGATCATCTGCCTGTGACTTTTTTAGTTATCCATCCTACACTTATCCAGAGAGAACACAAGTAAGTTTTGTTGTGTTCTGAGGAGCCTGGCAAAGTGGAAAGGCTTTCAGAGGTCCAATTCCAGCTCTCTTTCCTGACTCCAGATGGTAACGCCCTCACCCAGACTTCCCATTAGTTTTTTTCTGAGCATATCTAAACCTCAACTGTGGACAGAGTTTGAATTTATCCCTTTGGAGACTGCCCAGGGTCAGAGAGGGACTGTAAGGCAACGCTTATTCCAGTGCGCTACGGGTTGAAGTAGGTGCCTTAGATGAACACCCGATGGTGGCTGAGCACTCGCCCGCCTGCTCTGGAGGGGTCTGGGTTTGAGGACAGTGATGGGCAGACCTCCCCTCATATCTAGGCAAGAGGGCTGAGTTGGAATTGAGAGGAAGGAAGAGAAGAGCAGCGATGGGAAGAGAGACAGTGGAGAGAGGCAGAGAGAAGGGGAGGACACAGAGCTGGACCTGAAAGGGGGAAAGCCCCTCGCCCAAATTTAGCCTGGGCTCCTGAAGAGGGGGACCCGCTCGCTCAGACAGAATTAATAACACTGGCTCAGACACACAGAGTGATGAGCACTGCTCATCAGGTTGGGATATCTTCCGAAAGACTTCCAAAAATCTCATTGTCAGACCCGGTCAGCTGGGCAAAGCGGCATCCTTTCCAGAGTAAATACTCGGCGACTCCAGGAGGGAACCCAGAGTCCAGTAAAAGAGAAAAGTGAAGACTGGAGAGAATTGAGGAAAACGTTTTTATGGAAAATTTCAAGCCCATCCTAAAGGGAATAACATCACAGCCCCTGAATACCCCATGTACACTTTCAGCAATGCTCAGCTCATGGCCAGCTGGTCGACCTCCCTCACCCACACCCCTCCACCACTCAGCCCCCTGCACTGCTTGGAAGCAAATCCCAGGCTCTGTAGCATTTCCTTCCTGACCCTTGGATATGTAGGGGGAAGGAGCTTAAACTGGTATGAATTCTTCGCAGAGGAGGTGCCTATAAACTCCAAGAGAAAGAGAAACTTGAACAAAAACAAAAGTACAGCCAGCCAGGAAAGATCTGCAGGGTGGAGAAGGGGGAACAGAAGTTCATTACCAGGGATTACTCTCAGATTTTGACAACGTTTATTCTTTAAATAAGATGTAATATTCCATCACCAATCCTTTTTTCCCCCCTTATCAAACACTACAGCAGAAATCAGACAATTAAGAAATAAGACTGATATTAGGAGTAAGTCTATCCAGCCCTGTACAGTGAAACATGAAAGAAACATATTCGAGCTGCATTGGTCCATGGTGACAACACTTTTTAAAATATATGGGCCATGACCATACTTTTAAAGTTTATATTTATTTTGCTTCGTTCCACGAGATGTAAACTGGAATATTCAGTTGTAAAACAGCATTTTATTGCTTCTGGGTAATTCCCCAAGAGAGGAAAATAAAGTTTATTTCCTCCCCAAAAAGTGATAAATGTTTAATGAAACAGCTAGCCCTTTCCCCTTAAAGGTTAGGCATGACTTTTTAGAATATTTTTATAAGCATCTGATTTTTTCCACCTGAATTTGGCTGATGTATCAGAATCCAGGTGTGAGTGTGGAAAAAGGGGGGGAAACACCCAAGGCTCTAAAATCAGGATTTACTCTTCAGTGCACAGAATCATCCAGAAAAGTGAAGGTTCTGTCCTCAGGAAGGGCCAGGAATCATCGGGGAAAGCTCCCACTCAGAAACCATGGAAAAAGGTTCAGAGCATCAGCTTTTGCTCAGCTGCTAGCTGCTGGAAAGGCAAAGTATGGTTATCTTGTATTTCACACACAGAGACACCTTTACTCACACCCTCCATAAGGGGCTTTTCAGGCCTCAAGTAGTTTTTAACCCAGTGAGTTTCGGGAAAGTATAAAGCGAGCCAGAAATAAATGTGTGAAATGTTTCTTAGAATAAGGAAAAGATTTCCAAGCGAAAGAGGAAAAGTCTTGAGAAGGCTTGTTTGGAATTTCCCCAAAGGCCACCCCTTTCTAGGGATCTCCAATGAGACCAGGGCACACTCTGCACCCCATCAGGGCACCCGCAGCCGCGTCTCCCGCCTGCGGCGGGGCTGGATAACCCTGCACCCTTTCTCTCCCAGCCCCCTTGACCTCCCGCCACGCGGTCACGCTGCCTCAACTTCCTGCCTCTGTTCCCATCAAAGAAAAGCCAGGAGGAGCAGGCTGCAGACGGCTCACAGCCAGCGTGCTGCCGCACACCGGGCCTCCGCCCCTACCTGGGGACCTGCCCCGTCAGAGCCCGCACCCCATCCCGCCTGGGCCTGCTTGGACCTGAGGCGCCAGGCCCCCCAGGCCTGGTGGAAGGCCGCTTCCTCCAGAACCTAAGGGACCGTCTTAAAGAGAGGGTTTGGGGCCCAGAGGAGGGAGCCCCGTGGCCCAGAGGAGGGAGCCCCGTGGGCCCAGAGGGGGAGCCCCGTGGCCCAGAGGAGGGAGCCCTGTGGGCCCAGAGGAGGGAGCCCCGTGGTCCAAAGGAGGGAGCCCCGTGGTCCAGAGGAGGGAGCCCCGTGGGCCCAGAGGAGGGAGCCCAGTGGCCCAGAGGAGGGAGCCCCGTGGGCCCAGAGGAGGGAGCCCCGTGGCCCAGAGGAGGGAGCCCTGTGGGCCCAGAAGAGGGAGCCCCGTGGTCCAGAGGAGGGAGCCCCATGGCCCCAGGCCTGTGGCATGTGGCGCAGCTGTGTGAACCGTTGGTGCTGCCCGCTGCACTTGCGGCGCGGCCCGAGGCAGGCTCCTCAGGCCGGCCCCTCCACCTCCCAGACGGTGCGCACGGCCACCGTGGCCCCCGGCCCTGGGGACATGTGTCCTGTAGCATTCGGCAGAACTGCACAGGGCTTAGAATGCTGTAACTACCCTGAATATTTAAAAATCAAACTCTTTACACGGCCAAGTTGATATGAAAGCATTCTTCTTCGAGAATACGAAAATAAACACAATGTTCTGGAAGGGGCATAATCCTCTTTACCCAATGGCATAATAATCGGGTAAAGAATGCTTTTGAAGTCAGGAATAGGTAGATTTTTTTTTTTTAACGTATACAAGCTCACACATAGAGCCCTCAGCACTCGTGCCCCATCTTTTTCTTTTTTCTTTTCATCTTGTAGAAAATAGAAAGCTCTCCATACCTCCCCCATCAGCGTGCCTGTCCTCACAGCCCACTCCAACTCACGACCCCTCACCCGCTGGCGCGGCTCCGCGGCGCGGCCAGAACGGTCGTCCTGCCGGCGCTCAGACCCGCTTCTCCGCTCTGACCGAGACCCGGTGACGGTGGCCTTCATCAGCCTCACGGAAACTCTGGGGCTACGGAGCAGGCACAGCCCTCGGGGTGGTCGGTTTTCCCGGGCTGCCACAGGCTTGACCCCGTCCCTCCTCAGTCTGCAGGGGGTCCCCGGGGCTGGTCCCCCAACCACATGGCACGGCTAGCGGATGTCCAGGGAAGCCGCGCGCAGCGCTCACTGCGGCCGCGACACGCCGGTCCCCCTGCTGTCGCGGCCCCAACCATCCCTGCTCAGAGAGATGGGCACGGCGGCCAGGAGGGGCGTCCAGGCTGAGGCCAGGCCCCCCCACTGACCTGCACCCCGGCCTGAGCCACACTCGGGGAGGGCACAGGGCAGCAGCCCCCCAGAGCCCTCCCGGCGCCCTGACCCAGCCCTGGAGACGGGTGGAGGACAGTGCCTCTGGGCCTCGTGTTCTCGAGGGTCCGGGAAACGTCGCAAGGAAGCCAGCTGGGAGAAGAAGGAGCCAAGCAGAGGGGCAGGAATGGCCGGCTGCCTGGGGCCCTCAGGCTGGCCTCCCGTGGGGCCCGCATACTCGTCCTGATTTCTCGTCATCGAGCCTCGTCTCCCAGAAAGTCAGGGCTGAAGAGAATGCGCGACCTTCCTGAAAGGGACCCCACGGCTTCTGTAGACGGTTTGGTTTAACCTGTGGGCAGAGGGACAGGCCTGGGTTGGGAGAAGCAGACCTGACCGTTCCCTGGGAGGAGGAAGGTCAGGGAGTGGGAACAGTTTATTCGCCTCTGGAAGGATCGCGTTTCAGCGGAGGGAGCCAGGAATGAGACACTGTTTGTTAACTCTGCTAATCCAGTAAGTGTACGTTGGACGGCGGAGCTGTTATTCGGGACTCTGCTACGTGTCCCGCCGAGCTCAGGCGCGGACTGTGCTAAGGCCACGTGAAGCTCTCAGCAGCTCCGGGCTGCACTGATCTCCATTCAGGGAGCAGCACACAGTGATCCAGGGAGCGGGGACCCTGCCCCCGGAGCTGTAGTGCTAGTGTGTTTCTGGAGGCTCCCATGCTTCATGGTGAGTTTCATCAAACTGACTCCAGAGGAGAGGCCTGTGTTGCGGAGTGGGGTGAGCTTTCTCCCAAGTGAAATAGCCCAGCGTCAGAGAGACTTGCTGAGTTCAATCAACAGAAGTGTCCGTGTTCCCCTCCTCAGGCCCAGGGCAGGGTCAGTGCCCCGTGAGCACCAGGGGGCCCTTGGGACGGAGCCGCCAGAACAGGACCCTGGGCAATGCCCCACCAGAGCCGGGGGCCACAGAGGAACCGGGGCAGGGTCGTCCCCCGGCCACTGGGGGCTCCGTCCGCTGTTGGCCTCCTTGTGGCCGGGCTGTGGGCCCATGGCTCTCTCTTTTCTCCAAATGCCCCATCCATTCCTCGTCTGGGGGGCAGGGGGTGGAGTCAGGGCCCAGGCGGGCATGAGGAGGGGCAGGGGGTGAGGCCCTGGGGCCAGCCCTCAGGAACATCACTCTGGGGACTGACCTGCGATGCCGGCCGACCGGCCTGGACTGGCCGCTGCAGGTTCCTTCCTTGTCCCCGCCGCAGGGGACCCGGCAGGGCAGGTGAGGACAGGCTGAAAGGGCTCCTTTCTTTGATTGCTGCTCCCCCGACAATGACCCGTCCTAGGAAGTGCGTGGCCAGCAGCGGAGAGGAGTGACAGGCGGGGTGACTCAGGGCTGAACCGCAGCCGAGAAGGAAGGCTGCCCGGGGCTCGGCTCTAGGGGCTGCTGCCAACTTACGGCATCGCCAGTGCCTCCCTCGGGAGTTCAGCGGGGTGGCAGGAGGGCAGCCTGGGCTTGGCACCAGCTCCCGAGGGGGACTCGGGGGCAGGCCAGCACCCCAGAGCCCCCACCCCCTGGTCACTGGTCAGTCCAGGGGGAACCAGTGGGCCCAGTCAGGACAGAGACTCTCTGGGGACGTTTGGTGGAGAGACACGGAGAGACCTGCCAGCCACACGGTCATGGGCATCAGAGGCTTCCGGGACCCACCTGAGAGCAAGCCCACAGGTGGGAGAGCAGCTTGAGAAGCAGAGCAGACGGGAGTGCAGAGCCAGCGCCCAGCTGCACCCAAGGGCAAACCCAGCTGTCTCATGCCTCCTCCTTTTGCTCAAGTCACTGATTACTGAGACCAGGGCAAGAGAGAGAGATGGACAGACCCGGGCAGGGAACCAGACAGGGACAGATCCAGACGGGCCGAGGGGAGGAGGGGATCCAGTGGGAGCCACGAGGCTACGTGAGCAGAGAGCGCTTTGGACAATGGGAGCAGCTGGCAAAGCCAAGGCCGCGGGGAGGTCAGAAGCAGAGCCGGGAAGCATTCTCTGGACTCAGGGGCTGGAAAGCAGGGTTGTGGGTCCCGCAGTTCCTCCTGCAAACCACTCTTCTGGGGCAGCTCTGGGCCCCAGGCAGGAACATGGTCGCTTTCATGTGTCTCTTACTAGACTGTCAGCTCCCAGAGGTCAGGGACTCCATATTGCTCATCTATTCTTTTCAAGCTATTTAATCACAGTATAACATACGTGTAGAGAATGCATGCATCTCGCCGTACGGCTCAGCCGTGTTTACAGGTGAGCCCACTGCGTGGCCCCGGCCAGATCAGGATGGACACATCTCTGGGTGGCCCCGGCCAGATCAGGATGGACACATCTCTGGGGCCCCAGACGCCCATCCCCACCTCCCTGGTCGACACCCCAGGCAGGGGCAGCTCTCTTCTGACCTCGCCACCACGCTCGAGTCGTGCCTGCTCTGACCTTTATATAAACGGAGCTGTAGAGCGTGCGCTCTCGCGGGTCACCAGGTGGGACGTCCAGTTGTGACCCGTGACTCCACGTCACTGCAGGGTGAACGGGTGTCACCCAGGGTGTGCACCCGGACTCCTGTCACCAGATGTCTGACACCTGGAGCCTGGGTCGCGGCGTGAAGAGTGACGCTGCCGTGGACCCTCTCACACACGCCTGCAGGGGGCTCAGTCCTCATTCGGGGGCGGTAGGTCCAGGAGTGGAAGCCTGGGCCTGGCCTTTGACCTTCTGTTCCCAGCACTCCAACCTATGTATCAGGGCAACAGGGTATGTATCTAAGTAGAAATTGCCCTTGAAGTCATAAATAACTTTTCAACAAATCCCTTGAAAGAAGTTAAATTGAATGCCATTTACTAGGGTCTTTATAGCCTTATCAACAAATTTTTCAGACTGACTTCCAAGTAAGTGGATCGAAAATGGAAGAATAGGCCAAAATCTCAATTAGCAGAAGACATAAGTGCCTCTCCTTAAAGAATTCATATACAAGTTCAAATTGTTTTGTTGTTTTTTTTTAAATATGCTATTTCAGGGGAAAAAGCTAAACAGGCTTTGAAAAGGATGAGAAGAACATGGAGAACTGCTCACAGAAGGCTCAGGGAGAAGACTGCGGCCTCGCTGACACGAGCGACAGGGCAGTTCTGGAAGGAGGCCTGGGTCAGGGCAAGAAACACGCTTCAACAGGAACAGAGGTGCAGCAGGCGTGTGACAAGTGCCCCGGGAATTTCACAACAAGAAAGAACCTCACCCATCAAGGTACAAACCTGTGCTTCTCTTCTGAATACCTGCTTCGGTTTCCACTGGTTAGAAGAAGAAGCCGCTGGGACCAAGCCAAGGGGGCACGAGAAGCAAGCTCTTCCGGTGGGAGCTGGACCTGCCTGCCACCCCTTCCTCATCCTAGCTCTCTTGGTGGGCAGAGTCTGACCACAGATTTGGCCTAAGTTTACATCAAAGAAAGCCTCAAAGAAAAGATGAAAGGAACTGCCAGATTCATGAGTGCAGGTTGGACCCAAGCCTTGGTCTTTGTTCCGTCTCCTCGCTTCCCCCAGGCCCTCTCCCTGAACCACCACCCGGAGGCAGGACTTAAGTCCAAGCCTGAAGTCAAAGAATTTGGGGTGTTTTTCTAGGCCTCCACCCATCCCCTTGGAAATCCTTACAAGCGGAAGGGAATAGCCCCTTGCCTGCCCAGCGTAAACCTTCAACACATGAGGGTTAAACAAAGAGCTGAGGCAGAGGGGCCGATGAGGGTGAACTCCAGGCCACTGAACATCGTGGCTAGCAGACACTGACACGAAACAGGGTCAAGGTGAAAAAGCAATGAACACAGAGAGAGCGGGGGCCTCTGCCGCCGAGAGGGCCCAGAGAACACGCGGATGTGTCTCCTCTGGGGGCCGGCTCTCCTGTCCATCGTCGGTCAGACACTAGGGCGAGGTCCGGTGCCCTGTGGTCTCACACGTTAACAACAGCAGGAGCTGAGAGAAGACAGCCTGGAAAAGCACAGCGTGTGGGGAGCAGAGACAGTGCCCTCACGTGGGAGCAGGGGTCGCGGGGCTGGGAACGGGGTCTGCTCACCCGCCGGGGGCCACGAGCTTCCTGTAGCGCCTGCTGGCCATTCAGAAGTGCCAACTGGGGTGTCTCGGGAGGCTCAGGGCCTCTGTGGTCATGACTCCAAGACACTGTTTACCAGGTGTCCCTGCGGGATGGAACTGGAATGGATGCCCTCATGGATTGAATTCCCATGTTGAATGTTGGTCACATGTCCTGAAATACCCAGAACACCTGAATTTTAAAGGAGACACCCCGTTGTCTCGGTAAGTTTACCCAAGACGTCAGGGTCACAAGTCCTGTGTTTTGGGGGTGATGGAAACACAGAAAGACATACACACTCACAGAACGTGAGCACAGTGGGTGGAGCAGGCGGAGGCCGCAGAAGCTGCGGGGACCAGGCCACAGAAGCATCATTGCTCGCTCCGTGAGCCACGATGTCTTAGTGATATTACAAACGCACACCTGGGTAACAAAGACAGACACACTGACCAACAGAATAGATAGAGCCCAGAAATAAGCCCTCACACACATGGCCAACTGACCTTCTGCAAGGTCCTGTGACCATTCAACTGGGAAAGCACAGATTCCTCGACAAATGGTGCTGGGAGAACTAGAGCTCCACGTGCAAAAATTGGGCCTTTACAATTGCAAAAATTAAGTCAGAATGCATCAAAAACCTAAATGTAAGACCTAAAACTATAAAAGTCTTAGAAGAAACCATAGGGGGAAAGTTTCATGACATTGGTTTGGCAGGAACCTCATGAACACAATACCAAAACCACAGGCAACAAAAGTAAAAATAGACAAATTGGACTATATCAAAATTAAAAACTTCTGTGCATTGAAAGACACCATCAACAGAGTGAAAAGGAAACCTATGAAATGAAAGAAAATATTTGCAAATCATATAAATGAGACGAGGTTAACAAGAAGATAAAAACTCCTGCAACTCAACAACAAAAATCAAACAACTCAACTGAAAAAATGGGCCAAGAAGAAGATATAGAAATAGTCAAAAGCACATGGAAAGAGGTTCAACATCACTAATCATTTCAGCGACAAAAATCAAAACCACAGTGAGGTATTACCTCACACCCATTAAGATTGTTACTATTTAAAAAAAAAAAAAAGGAAAAAAAAGTATTGGCAAGGATGTAGAGAAACTGGAATCCTTGTGTTCTGTTGGTGGTGGGATTGTAAAATGGTGCAGCCACTATGGAAAATAGTAAGGCATTAAATTAAAAATAGATTTGGCATATGAACCGATAATTCCACTTCTGGGTATCTCTCCGAAAGAATTGAAGCCGAGTCTCCAACACATATGTGCACACTCACGTGCACTGAGACAATGTTCTCAGTCGCCACAGTGCCCGTTGATGGATGATGGATAAACCCATACAAGGCACGAACGATCAGCCTTGGAAAGGAAGGGGAGCTATAGCATCTGCTAGAACATGGAGAAGACTTGAGCACATCTGCCTGGCACGAGGTTAGTGTCGAGAGCATACAAACCTCCCGCAACTCAACAACAAGCAACAAATGACCTGGTTTTAAAATGAGGAGAGGATCTGGACAGACATTTCCTCAGAGAAGATACACAGTGAGCCAAGAAGCACGTGACTTGGTGGCCCTCTGGTCCCGAGGGGACCCGAGGGGCAGTCACCTCTTGCTGGCTAGGTGGCTGCTGTGACGACTAGTCCGTGAGCCAGCTTGAGGGGCCCAGACATTCGGGCAGACACCTCTCTGGGTGTGTCTGGGTGAGATGAGCATTTGAAGGGAAGACTGAGTCCGAAGGATTGTTTTCCCTGATGTGAGTGAGCCTCATCCAATGGGCCGACAGCCCGACTAGACCGTACAGAGTGGGTGAGAGAGGACCCCTGCTGCCTGACCGCCTTCCCCCGAGAGACAGTCTCTTCCTAACCTCCGACTCAGACTTGAACCTTGGCTTTTTCTGGGTCTGGCTCCTGATAGCCTTGAGTGAGTTTAGTCACTCAGTCATGTCTGACTCTTTGCAACCCCATGGATTCCCCTCTGTCCATGGGATTCTCCAGGCAAGAATACTGGAGTGGGTTGCCATTTCCTCCTCTAGGGGATCTTCCTGACCCAGGGATCAAACCCTGGACTACTGCATGGCAGGCAGAGTCTTTGCCAGCTGAACCGCTACGGAAGCCTGCTAGCCCTAGGGCTGGGGTAACAACCAGTTCCCCTGGGTTTCAGTCTTGCTGACGGAAGATCTGGACACTTGGTAACCGCCATGATCACGCAGGCTGATTCCTTACAATAAATAGATAGAAGCATGTATAAACATGAACATAGATAAACAGTATGCATGTACACCCAGACACACACATCCTGTTGGTTCTTCTTCTCTGGAGAATGGAGACCCTGGACTAATAAGTTATCAAAACAAAAGCTAACAAGCGTTGGTGAGGATGCAGAGAAACTAGAACCCTTGTACACGCTTGGTAAGAATGTAAGATGATACAATTGTTATAGAAAACAGTTCCTCAAAAATTAAAAATAGAATTATCAAACAATCCAGCAATTCCACTTTTGATTATATAACCAAAAGAATTGAAACCAGGGTCTCAAAAAGATATTGGTCCACTCATGTTCATAGTAGCATTATTCACCATAACCAAAAAGCAAAAGCAACTCAAAAGGTCATTGAAAGAGGAAGGATAAGCAAAATGTGGTCAGTTCATTCAATGGACTATTATTCAGTCATAAAAAGGAAGGTAATGCTAACACCTGCTACTATGAAATGCGTGGTCCTTGAGGATGGGATGCTCAGTGAAGCAAGCCAGTCACAGAAGGACACACGCAGCGTGGTTTCACTTACAGAAGGTACCTAATGCAATCAAGGGGATAGAAGTGGGAAGCGGAGTAGTGACTGTCCTCAGCGGGGGCAGAGCAGGGGGGGCACCTTTTGATGGAGGCAGAGTTCCAGGTTTGCAGGATGAGGAGTCTTGGAGATGGAGGCTGTGGTGACTGCACAACAGGGAATGGACTTAAAACCACTGAACTGTACACTCTAAAGTGGTTACAATGGTAAATTTTATGCCATGTATATTTTACCACAGTTTAAAATAAGCAAACGGATAAAAATCATTTATGGGTGAAAAAGATCCATTTAAGATACAAAATATACCAAAGGATCTTATGCTAACCTGGATCCAAAAGTTTGATATTTTTTCAGAGTCTACATTACAACTAACTTTTAAAAATTGTAATTTAATTTTTAGAAAAAGTTGAAGAAAAATAATCCCACTTACCCAAAAGTCTATTAAAATTTTCTTCCTTGTGCAACTACATCTTTGTGAGGCCGGGGTTTTCTCCTTGGACTTCTTCTCTTGATACCTTCAAATCAAAACAATGTATCACAATAGATTAAATGCAAAGCAGATAAGAGAAGCCAACAGTTTTCTACTAAGCCCAAAAGAAAGGAAATTTGCAAAAATGAAAACAATGCCACTCTATTCACTAATTTTCTTTGTCTTAGAAAATATAGCCATTTTCACAAAATCACGGTTTTTATGTCAAGATGTAACAGGTTTACCATTTTTATTTTTATGTGAATTAACAAGTATTTTCCCTTTGATCAACATTAATTTCTAACATCATGGATGCATGTGTGTGCATGATCTCTGTCGTGTCTGACTCTGCAGCCCCATGGACTGGGTCCCACCAGGCTCCTCTGTGCATGGGATTGCCATGCCCTCCTCCAGGGGATCTTCCCAACCCAGGGACTGAACCCCATGTCTCCTGCGTCTCTTGCACTGTAGGTGGATTCTTATCTGTAGGTGAAAATCTGTGGAGAAACTGTCCCTAAAGACATGCTCCTTAAGGTCCTCAATGAGTTTTGTGTGGACAGGGCCCTGCAGCCACGGCGTTCACGCCCCAGGACACACGCGCCTCTGGGAGCAGCTCTCGCCAGCGTCCCACGGGCGGGGAGGCCCTTCCTCGGCAGGCTGAGGCCGGGCCTGTTTCTGAAAATGTGCAGGATGTGTTTGCGGAGGAGACTTTCTGTGAACAGCCACGCCACTCTCATTCCACTTCCTGTTTCCACCATTTGGAGTATTTATAGCGTTTTCCATTTGATCCTTTTTGGGGACAAATGGCTTGTTTCGGAAAAATGGACAGACAACAGCTAAGTAGCATGGAGCCCGGGGAGCTGCCCTACAGACAGCATCCTCAGGCGACCCCCCCCCGCCCCCGCCACCGGTCATGGGTGGGAGGAGGCCCCCCAGTTAGGACCAGGGAGCTGGACCCTGAGGATGGGACCCGGGGCCTGCATGGGGCAGACCACCAGCCTGCTGTGCCCGCTCCCACCTGGACCGCGAGTTCAGTCGTGGTGTGTGAACCGCAGAGGTGGTTCCCAGGAGACAGGACGGGGAGCCAGGGTCGGTGCACACCGGGGAGGGTAGCTCAGGGTCTTCTCTCCCCTGGAAATCCAGAAAGGAGAAGCTTCAGGGCTGGCTCCAGTCACCTTTTAAGAGAAGCGGTGAGCAGAAATCAAGGCCCGAGTGTGAGGGTGAAGGAGAGACTGCAGAGTGGACGCCTGGACCAGGGGGAGTCCAGGGGCCCCGAGGCGGCGACCCTGGGGTGCTGACCTGAGGCTCCATGTCTGGCCGGCCTCTCGGGGCACCCAGGGTCCGAGAACAAAGGCGTGCCGCCTTTCCCAGAACGAGTTCTCACGCTGGCTTCTCTGGTGTGGAGGCCCAGCCGGTCCATTTTCCACACGCTGACTTCAGGGCAGAGTACGAACCAGCAGACTGTGTGCCCAGCCCAGAGCAGAGCCGCAGCCCCAGGGCCTCGGCGAGCGTCCTCCTTGGAGCCCTGACCCACAGAGAGGCCTCCCAGGTTTGCCAACATGCCCTCGTGGCACGGCACAGATGCACGTCACCGTGACATCACCGACATGGTGCGATGCCTTACTTTGTTTTCACTCTAATCTTCTGACCTTTAAGGAGACAAATGCCTCTAGACTTGGCTCCCAACCCTGTTGCCACAGAAGCCAGCAAGGAGAGCTCAAGGCCACGAGTTCTCCTCCTAAAACCTACCTCCTGGTCTGGCAGCCCGAGGTGCCACCTCTCCAGCCAGCTCAGGCCAGGCTCACGCGGGGTCAGAATCAGAACCGGAGGGACGGGGCAGGTCCACACTGCCCAGCTCTCCACGAGGACCAGGGAATGTCGGGGAACCCCCAGGATGCAGGGCTGGCCAGAGCAGCAGCTGCTGGGCCTGTGCGCCGTGATCCTCCGGGAAGCAC
Organism: Antilocapra americana; assembly: GCA_007570785.1. Taxonomy (NCBI): domain Eukaryota; kingdom Metazoa; phylum Chordata; class Mammalia; order Artiodactyla; family Antilocapridae; genus Antilocapra; species Antilocapra americana. The sequence continues at coordinate 285,964 of ML664181.1, forward strand.
CTTCAAAGCTCTCGAGTGCTCCTCTTTGTAGGATTCTACTCAAAATCGAATGGGTGTTATAGAAGTCATAGAGAAGCATTCAGCCCTTTTAAGTAACTGGACCATTTATCACAGTAAAAAGAAGGGAACTGGGGGCTAACGCACTTGTAAGCATTTCATTCAAGGTAGAAAGATGAGGGAAAACACATAATATATCTTAGGAACGGTAATGTCCTGTTATTGTTAGAAACTGCTGGGACCTCATTACAGCCTATGAAAACATCATCTGTGAGTACTGAAAGGCAATAAATCTTCCACAGCCTGAAGAGAAGGTGGGTAAGGAGGGACAAAAAAGAGGGAGAAAGAGGGGAAGGGGAGAATTACCTCCCGCTGTTGGATTTTCTCACCGAGCCTCGGGCCAGGCTGGGCTGCCGACTGGTTCCCGGAAGGGCTCAGCTTCCTTGTGCAGGCTGACGTGTAGGAGGCTCTGTTAACTATTCTGAAGTCATTATTGACAGTTAATAAAGTCAGTTTATGATAGATTCCCCCCACACTCTTTTCAGTTTTCATACTATATATGTATATAAAACCTCTCAGCAGTCTTGGTTCTTCCTTGGACATGGAAATTTCTTTTCATAAACTTTATCCAGGGACTAAAATTGAGCCAACTCTGAAGAACTGAGCTGGAATTAAGCAGTAAAAGTTAAAGTCGCTCACTTTGGACTCACTAAACATTGTCCCTGGGGCCTCTGTTATCGGCACACAGCCGAGGAGCATCCTCCAGGCCAAATGGCTTCACAAGGTTACAGAGACTGTCCGTTCTCTTGTGGAATTGAAAAATGGTCATAGATAATAAGTAATGGAAAAAATAAAAGGGTGACAGCTTCAGCCATGAGCTACGTGGGAAACAGTCAAGCAGGACCTGTAGACTAGTCACAGCGACAAAAATGTGTCAAGCTCTTGATAAATAGAAGCCGCAGTGTGTTCTATATCCAATAAATAAGATTCCTTTACCTGCAAAGAGATTAGTTGGCTGTTCGACGACCAATCTGCTTTATGATAAAAGTTCTCCAGTGTCTGAGCAGCATTCACATGCGGAGAGCAAAGGACACTCCCCATTGTCCGTATTGTCTTGTCCACTGACTCTTTCTAAGCACTTAACGCTTCTGTAAGTATTTTTGCACACTCTTGTCATGACCTAACTATTGTATAAAAAGCTAAATTATCAATAACTATTAAATATAAAATTACGAAGCTACCTAATTCGATTCAACATTTAAACAGATGGCTGAATACAAACATTAGCCAGTTTTTTCCAAAGATTTAACGGGTGTAAGTCTGAGCACACTGAGAGGACACATTGTGACGATGAAACTAAACTGGGTCAGTGCGCTTGCAGCCGAGCTGGCTCACTCAAGATGTAAGTCTGTGGGTTTAAGCTTGCTTCTCTACTCTCACTCGCACATGCACACGCACACAGGGTTGCAAACACACACAGCGACACGCCTGCTCACACATTCACACATGTGCACGCACACACACACTGACACTCACGCACCAGCAAACGCTGTTGATTGGGCTTTTTGAAAGCAGCCGCCAAGCCAGACTTGGGATGCAGACGCTCGTAGGATCAGCGACTGTGAAGCGGAGGGAGAAAAAGCAAGACTGAGCAGAAGCAGTTGAGCTCACTGTGGCTCTGACACAGCCCGCTCTGCAAGCCCAGCAGACGGTGTGTGTGGGGCCCCGGTCCACGAGCTGTCCCGCACCAGGCCTGGCACCCTCACGCAGCCGCCAGGTCCAGGCTGCTGTGGGCGGAGCGCCACAGGTGAGGAGGGGCTTTGCACACGGAGGCTTCCCGCCGATCCAGTGCCTCCACGCAGCTGGGCATCAACTCCTCCCTCGGCGAGGAATGTGTGGGACATCTTGGTGTCATAGAGATAGAGAGGAAACAGCCAGATAATTGACAGTGATAGACAGGTAGATAATAGAGAGATAAGAGATAACAGAGATAATAGAGAATCAATAGTGATAAATAATAAAGATAATAGATAGATAACAGATAGATGATAGAGATAGATAATAGATTGATAATGATTGATTGATAGATAAATAGACAGATAGGAAGATTGATAAATGATAAATAGATGATAGATACCCACTCAGAATAAAGATTTTAAATATACAAATTATCAAACAATATAAAATAAGTATCTTAATCTTTTAATCACTATCTTAATCGTTTAAACTTTTTTAAATGATCAAGCATGTTTCAAAGAGAACCAAATTTGTAAACTAGAACTTCTAGAAATAATAATTAAGTTTAAGCACAATCAACAAAAAATTTCTGAACTGGAACGTAAATATGAAGAAATTATTTAAAATGCAACCAAGAGACAAAAAGAAAGGGAAGAGAGAATGAAAAGATGTCATTTATGTAATTAGAGATTAGTAGGAGATAAGAGAGATGACAGAGAAGAGGCAACATTCAAAAAGGAATGAATGAGAAATTCCCAGACTTGTCAAAAGACTCAAGTTCTCAGATTAAGGAAGCCCAGTTAATTCCCTGTGGGACAGACAAAGAAAACCAAAGGTAGATATATCATCATAAAACTGAAGAATCTAACAGACAAAGATTTTAAATCCAAATCAGGAAGAAAAGATAGAAGCCTTCAAAAGAAAGGAATCATGTTAAAGCCTGACTTCTTATCAGCAATAATGAAAACCAAGAAAGAAGAACATTTTTTCCAATATACTAAAGGAGGAATCCTCCTTAAATTCTATACATAATCAAAGTTTTTCAAGAATCAAGAGAAAATAATTAATTTTTTGGAGAGTTTGGCTCAAAAGGCCCCTATAAACAGAAATTCTGAAGAATACAAATAGTACTAGAAATTAAAAGAAAAGACATACTTGATAAACTTAAATTTTTAAATTTTTGTCAAATGACATCTTTAAAAGAGTGAGAAAACAAGGCGAAGAATAGATGTGTGCAATGTGTCACAAACGCTGGTGTCCATCACATGTAAAGTACTCCTACTAATAATTGAAAAGAATAAGACAACCCAATAGAAAAATGGGCAATCAACTTAAACAGTCATTGCACACAACAGAGAGTCTGAATTGGTAATAGACATTTTAAATGCCCCAAATTTATTAGTAACCCAAGAAATGCAAACTAAAATCGCAACGGGATGCCACCATACTGGGTTGTCAGAAACCTTGAAGTTTGACAACACCAGGGGGTGGCTTGGCTGTGAGGCAACCAGGGCTTCCCTACACTGCTGATGGGCCTGCAAACCAAGAGCAGGACGTGGAAGATAAAAACGGAGGGAGGTCTGAGACGACCTTTCTAAAAAGCTTCAGCTGAGATTGAAGAATGAGGAGGGGGTCAGACCAAGTAACTCAAGGAGAAGAGAGCTCTTTGGGCAAAGGTCTGAATCGGAAAAGAACTCAGGGCGTTTGAGGACCCCGAAGGACAGGCAGCAGCAAGGAACCGGGGCCAGAGCAGCCCGGAACTAAGCCCGAAGCTGCAGCGGGAGGCCCAGGCGCCCGCAGGCCGTGCTGAGGACCCTGATGATTATCCTGAGCTTCAGAGGTTGGCGAAGGGCTTAAGCCAGAAATGATGCTCTCAGATTAGCATTTTTCAGAGATCTCTCTGGTCAATCAAGTGTATGTGTGGGCAGAAGTGGAAAACCACTTGGCCTTTTACAGCCATCCAGGAGACTAACAGTGATGACAGAGTCTGGGGAGAAGTAATCAGACTGTGAGTGCTCAGGAAGTGAGAAGAGAAGCCTTGGCGATGCTGGGTGTGGTGGTGAGGAGGACAGGGATGTGAGGGCAACCTGGAGTCCGGGGGCCGACTTGGCGCTATGCGTGCAAAGGGGGAACCCTGGCAGAGGCGGCTGGGTGTGAGACAGACAGACCGCTAGTCCAGTTCTGCACCTGCTGGACTTGAGATGCTTGGTCTGCCTCCAGGTAAAGATGTGAAGGATGCATCTGATGCGTAAATATGGGCCCAGCGGAGTCCAGGAGCGGGCTCACACACGCTCTGCCCCTCTTACCAGCTGTGCAACATGATAACCTGCCAGTGCCTTTATCTTGGCCATGAACACTTACACCATGGAAACAGGCAAACGCTACAGTTCAAGGCTGTTACCCCTCTACCCGCACCCAGCCTTTGGACCAGAGCAGAAGCTGGGTCTGAGACACAACACTTGGGGGGCCTCTGGGGCTCTCAGTTGAGCGTCATTAGCAGCAGCTCATTTTCCGCCCAGAGTCCAAGCGGGGAGTTCGCTCCTGCCATCCCCATAAAGCTGCCTGCTGTTGACACACCAATGGCTTCCAGACAGTTAGGACAGGTTGGGGATAGCTTTATATGAAAAGGGGTGAGAAAGAGATGTTTGTCCATGAAATACAATTCTCCTCCTGGCTTTGGCCAGCTAGCGCGGCAAGGACGTGAGAACAGCGTGATGGGTTTATGCGAATGCTCCCGTCTCCGCCTCGGGGCCCTTTGGCCCTGTTTCCTTGGGAGCCTCTTTGTCCTGATGCTGGCCCAGTGGACGCCAGCCCCAGGTGGCAGGCCTCTGGCACACCCAGCCCACCTGAGCTTCCATCCGGGCATGAGAGCCCAGCCCATCCCCCTGCAGAGCCTGCCCTGCCAGACAGCACAGGGGAAACACGGGGGCCTGGGTCTGCCAACGGGAGTGAGGTGTGTGGCTCCAAGCAGGGCCCCTGGGGCTGCAGAGCAGCGCCAGGCGTGGTCCTGGGGTGCCTCCGCGATGCTGCCTGGCGGTGGCCGCAGCCAGCACCTGCCTCTGAGCCAGGGCACACCGGCTCCCCAGCCTGTTCACATATGGCCTCTCACCTTTGTTTCCTCCAAGGACTCTGTGGAGTTGAAAGCGTGGTGTCACGGTCTTCCTCTGTCTTACAAACGAGGTAAGAAAGTGTGGCTTTGCGGTCCCTTTAAATTTTCGTGGCCCCCCCCCAGCGACGCAGTGCTAAGAGCCTGCGAAGCTCGCTGCGAGCCTTCCCTGCTTCTCGGCCGTCCAGCGACTCGTGGTTGTCACCCTTGGTCTCCCCACCTCTCATCTCCCCTGATCTGACTTCCAGGTAATGGCTCGCATTTGTACTTATGATGGAGTATGTAGTTCTACATATAGTTGTGTCAGTAACACCATACAGTTTGCCTTTGGAAACATCTAGAAAGACTGCTTCCTGTGAGGTCCCAAGAATTCCAAGTAGGAGTCATCATACAGGCTTTGCTATGTATACATTAAAGATGGCTTTAACAACAACCTTCTTCTAATTATGACAGTAGGGCATGGGTTCATATTATAAAATTTAAAAAATCAGGCATGATCATCCATAATTAATGTTCAAAATAAAAATATTGCTGTAATGGAAACATTAAGATAAACATCAAGATAATATGCAGCCCACCAAGAGGGTGATTATCTTAAAAGTCCCCTCACTTGAGTATATGAACAATGGCGTTGACAGCATGATGGGTACTCGTGAGTGGGCACACTCGCGCGCGTGTGTGTTTCCCGTCTTGTTCTGCAGTCTCCCTTCAGAGGCGTACCCGGGAGGGAGGCTCCGCCGCTTTGGACACACTGAGTCCGAGGGGCCAGTTGGTCCCCAGGGATGCCTGCCCGCCCGCCAGCTGTGCTCACCTGCGTGGTCCCTGGCTCTCTGAGGAGCAGGGCTGACGGTACCGCCAACAGGATATTCCAGAAACTGCAGGTCATGATTCCTAAGGCTGGATATCGCACACATCGCGGCTTCCTCTTTGCTCTCTTGGGGACCATTACCTCCAAGGCCACCAGCCACTGCGTTGGGAGGACCTCGTGGGGAGGTCCTGGAGAGGACCTGGGCTGAGGCCCCCTGCCAATGGCCGTGCGAGGTGCCATCTGGGAGCGGGCCCTTCCCGCTCCCGACACCCAGGCCAGTGTCCGGATGATGCCGCCCAGTGACACCGCCTAGGACCCCACAAGAGGCACTGAGCCAGAACCGCCGCGGAGATGCTCCTGAATTCCTGATTCTCAGCAAGTGTGAGTTAACCACCCTTTGCTGTTGGTCTAAGCTGGCGGTCTGCAGCGACAGATAGCTAACAGGCTGGATTTAAACCAGGCAACCCCACTGAAAGGCAGGCTCCGTCATGTCCCTAGATAAGAGGCCTTGGGAAACGCATTTCATCTCTTATTTACAAATTCCCTGAAATTGAAATAATAATATTTACCTCAAAGCACTGCTTTAAAAAGTAATTGTGAGCCTATGACACAGGAGTTTTGGCACAGCGTCGACATTCTTGGGGTGACTGGTTCACACAGTTTACCCAGAGCTCTCGCAGTTTAACGCTGATGAGCTGGCACTAGGCCCCCTTACCACAGGCAAAGTGACCGCCAGGCCCTCTAGCATGACTGGACACTGGCTGGGAGTGAGAGGTGCCCATGGTTTAGAGTTAAAGACAGTCCGGAAGCTTCAGGTAAACCTGCCCCCACCCCCCTCACCCACAAGTAGAGAGATTCCGGCTGCAGGATTTCATCGCCGTACCTGGGAGACCTGGGTTCCAGGCTGCAGCTCTCAGAAGTTCTGTGGTGGCCTCAGCGGTGTCTGGTTGGCTGGGAGCTCTCTGCGGCCCCTGTCCCTCTGGTCTCACAGGGAGGCCCTGGGCCCTCCCTGGGCCATTCTCTCTGAAGGATGGGATAGGGCCTGCTCCACACCTTCAACGAGACCATTGAGGAAGCCTCATGCCTCACACACGGCTGGAGATGAGGGCGGCTGAGGAAAAGGCCTCTCCTTGGATGCTGGAAGCCGCTGCTCTAGAGCCCAGTACTCAGGCCTGACGTCAGAGGCCCTCACCAGGCCGGGGCCCTGGCCAGCCCGGGTCAGCCTCCTCCAAGTCCTCCAGCATCCCCTGGGCTCCTGGGAGTTCTCTACCTGCCTGCAGGTCTCAGCGGTCACCTCCTCCGCTCGCCATTCCTGCCCACCCATCCAATAAAGGACCAGCTCCCTTCCCCCTTCAGGTCTGCACTGAGGCCCTTCTCCCTCTTGGAAGGGTCCTCTGCCTCCCTGGGTGTGTCTTGGGGGCCCCGAGCTCAACCCAACAAACAAGACCGTTTACATCACAGCTGCGGTTCCATCGGACTGTCCCTGCCTGCCCTCCGCCCCCGTCTCAACCCGCCAGTGCCCATCACATAGCAGACACTCAATAAACAATTGTCGATTAAATGCACAAACACATGAATAAACACCTTTCGTTCCCCTCGGCTCCATTTTCCAAAGGGCAGCATCTGGGGAGCAGAGTAGGATGCTCCTTCCTCCCCAGGAGCCAAGGAGGGGAGGAGGCAGAGACTCGGGGCCGGCAGGCCTGATGCCCAGGTGGGTGCCCACTGACAACCCCTCAGCAGGGGGAGTCCCTGACAGGCGAGGCCAGGTCTGTGGGGACTGCTGCAGAGCAGCCCGCCTCCTGTCCACAGGGACCATTGCAGAAATCAAGAATAAAGGGAAGGAGCCTTGAGTGAACTTGCTTTCTTTTCTGAACAAAATGACACCGACCTGGGCTGGACCACTTGACAAACTCCAGCGCTTTGTGGGTTCCCGGTAATGAGGAGCCCTCAGCTACTCAATGACCCACAGCAGACACACCGGGGGAGCCGGGGAGCCCGGGGACGCGCAGGGGCGATGAGCAGGCGCCCCAGTGCAGCCGGCCCTGCTGGCCGAGGCGGGGCACGCGGGGCCAGCTGTGAGCGAGCCCGCGTGCGCGGCAGGGCTGGCTTCCTGCCGGGGCACCTCTTCACACGTCACATGCCTCATTGGGGAGAAGGGGACGGCTTCCAGCAACCCAGGCCCCTGACATCTGGTTTAGTGCTCTTTCCTGCAGCCTGAATAAAGGGACTCGCAGCTTGCAAAGTCAGGCCAAAGTGAACCGAGGGGAAGGAAGTTTTGACAACAGGCTTCGTTCCACCCAGTAAATGAAAGGACAGGAAGTCCAGGGCAGGCCTTGCGAAGAGCTGCGGTGAGCGGGCAGCCCGCAGAATGCAGGGCAGGCGAAGACCCTGGGGTTCAGGCCGCAGGACAGCGCGCTGCTTGGACGCTCGGAGGGTGGCTGGGGCAGCGCTGTCTCACACGCTTGCTTTCTGGAGTTTGCTCTTGCGGGGCTGGTGTTTGGGAGCCGAGCGTCGCACTGTTTGTGGTTCCCCAGGACAGCGTGAAGCGTCAGGGCCCGCAGGTCAGGCGACCGCGGCAGCCGCCCTGGGGGAGGGAGGGGCAGGGGGCCACCGCAGACTGAATGTCCTTGGACGCCCGCGTGCGTTCTTTGATGTCAGCCTTGAAACACGGGACAGTGTCACCCCAACTCTATGGGTCAGACCAGGCGACTTACGTGCTGACAACTAAGAAGAGGCAGCTTCCCGTCTGTCCGCGGCTGTTGTTCTGGAGTGAGCCCCCTCCTCCAGGCGGTGACCACAGCGCTGAGTGTCTGAGGACACCTTCCACGCCAGGGGCAGAGTCAGGGGTTCCTGGCTCAGGGCAGGTTCCCCGGACCGACGGCCTATTGAAGCAAGACAGGCCTCAGCCCTCAGCCTCCGCTCTGCTCCACTCTCACAGCCCGCCTTCTACAATACTGGGACTTAGTGCATTTTCCAGGAGATGGAAGAAGTATCAAGGTAACCGCATAAAACTCACACTCACTTAGGCTTTTTTTTTTTTTTTCAAATTAGAAAATCCAAATTCCCCATCTGCTCACAGAACCTTGTCTGGAATTAACCAGACAGAGCGATACCCTTACATTACAGAGCGGGTGCAGAGTCAAGGAAATGAATTGCGTTTACAGCAGTTACCCCATTTATGCCAAGAAACTCATCTAACTGGGGTTGGAAAACCAACCCTCAAATTTTGGGTATTAATTGGACCCTTGGCTGAAGCAGTCGCTCTATCAGCCAATTAAGGTCCTTGGAGCAAGGGTACCCTGTCATCCGAAGCCAACCCACGGGGCTCAGCCTGGTCACACGCCATTTCCCCCCTCCCTGGCCCCTTCATCCCCAGTCTGCCGGCGAAACCAGGGGCTTTGATAGCTCTCCAGGCCCCAGCTACCCTAGAGTATTAAACAAGAAGCCACAGCCTGTTACGGAGACCTGCAGAACGTCTGCGAATGTTCACGGAGGCTCCTGGGGGGGCGTGCATTCTTCTGGAGAGAGCAGCAGCGACCCAGGAGAAGTGGGAATTCCAGGGGCAGGCGGGCGGTCGAGACAGCATGGAGACAGTCTCCCCCACCTTTCTTTCCAGCGTGGAGAGGAGACGTATTTGGGACCTGTCCGCTTTTGGCCAAGTGGCTTTCAGATCAGTACGTACCAACAACAAACACACAGCCGTCGCCTGTGGGTAAGATGCGCAGACCTGAGGCTCCGGCACCGCTGGACTTCCCCTGGAATCCGCACTGTCAGCCTCTAGTCCGGAATCCTGGGGCAGGAACGGAAACGTTCAAATGTCCGAGGTGTCGACCTCGATTGCCAAATGATTTCAGCGAAAACTGCCTCACACACTTAACGCATGGTGCATGCTCGACATACGTTAACCACCATTGCTCTTGTTCTTTGACGATCGTTTCCCCAAATCCTCCTGGACTCCATCAGCCACCCTTTCCCATTAAAATCAAGTCTGAGGTCAGACACGAATTCAGGCCTCAAACCTGGATGGCTGTCCCCTACGTGGGCCAGGCGCTCCAGTACACAGGTGCGCGTGTGTGATCCCGGTCAAGCCCTGGAGACTTCCTGGTGACTCTCAGAGAAGAGGTGTGCAGCCCCAGGAGCCAGAGGCACTGAGTTGGGGGAACAGAGAACCAAGGCAACCGCGACACAATTTTGGATGAAGAGCGTGCGTCCACTTGGAATACTCCAGTTGTTGAGGAAGTAGTGGAAGCTTTCATGGATGGGATTGGGTGGGAAATGGCTTCAGGCTCCAGCGCCCCAGTCTCCAGGGACACACAGCTACCTGCAGTCTGTGTGGCCAGCCACACACGCAGGAGTGACCGGCATGGAGGGCTGAGCTGGGGAGGAGCGGGCACAATCCTGCCTGACCATCATCGGCTCACGGGTCTTGATGGCAAAAGAAGTTGCCACTTGGCTGAAGGGTGGCTCCTTAGGGAGCAACGCCAGCAAGGTCTACGGCTGGAAGAAGGTCAACCTGATGCTCAGAAGTACAGAGAAGTTTCTTCTTGACCTTTCTGGTGTTGTTCCTGATAGTTATCCAAGACTTGGCCCAATGGGTTTTGTCCAAGAAAAATTTAGTGGCCACCACAATAACTCACAGGGCGGCCTTAGAATTCTTTGCTTCCAGGCCAAGCATGAAGAGAGTTATGGGAAGAGCCTCCAGTGCATTCACCTGGCGCCTGGATGCCCTCTTCCTTTGCCTTTGGCAGAAAGAGCCCAGCGGTCCTTGGATGGACTGACGTGGCGCCGTTCCCCGGCCCGTCCCTCCTCTGCACTGTCTCCAAGGGCAGAGGGACCTGGCAGGTTACAGTCCGCGTGTTCACAAGAGTCGGACACAACTGAGCAGGTGAGCAGCACGAGTCACCAGCAGTGCTGCTGTGGTCAGCCCCATGCAGGGTTAAGCACACGTGTCAGTCTCTCTTGAGTACACTGAGGCCCCTTGGTACCTCGAAGATGATGCGTCTGCACATATTTTACGTCTTTTTAGCTACAGTTACGCTCTGCCCTCCCCGCACCCCTCCTACGATACGGCCCCACAAGGCAGCAACTTCCATCTGTCGGTTCGGGCCTGAGTCTCCAGTGCACAGGAAACGGGTGCTCAGCAAGTATTTCTGCAACTGAATGAGTTGGGAGGCCTGCGGTGCAACTGCCTTTTGCTCCAGAAGACCCCGAGGACTGAGCAAGCCCCACTGCAGGGGGCAGGAGGCTGCAGCGAGTTCTGGGGTCCGAGACGGGGGCCCAGGACTGGCCAAGGAGCTTGGGAACCATGGGAAGGACGTCCATCCGGGCCGGCGCTGAACTTGCGCAGACAGCTTCGACTGGACGTGGGAAATTCTCGCTCGAAGCAGCCGAAGCTGAGAGGGGGCTGCGGTGCAGGGACACGCAGCCCTGGGAGGGGCCGGCTCCACCGCGGGACCTCTGCACGTTCTTCCTGCCTCGCTTTGCGTTTGGTGCCCATCAGAGTCCAGCCCTCTCCTTGTTGAGGGGTGCAAAATGGCGAAGGAGTTTCCCTGCCTTTTTCACCCTTTCAGACGCAGCTCGGCTTCTTCCAGAGGGTCCTTCAGGGGTCCAGTTGGGTTTGAGGCTCCTTTCAAGGGACCCACAGGGATGCCGTCCGCCCACCATGGCTGGTCCCTGATTTACCTGAAAATGTGTGTGCCTGTGTGTGCTCACGAGTGAGGTGGGTGTGCACATGTGATGGTAGAGGGGAGGCCAGGGAGTTGTGGGAGGTTGGGGAGACTGGACCTGAAGAAGCTGGCGCCATGAAGGTGAAGAGCAACAGGTGGGGACATCAAAGGGGTGGGATGCGCCCACTGGAGGGGGACGAGCACCTGCTGGGTGCTGACACGGGGGACTAGGTGGGTCCCTGTGTCGCTGATTGAAATAAGGGAAAAAGGGGTAGAATCAGAGTTACTGGGGCAGTTTTAGTTTCCTGGTTTTGTTACTCTCTTAACACATGTTCAGACTAATTTTTAATTTAAGTCAAAAGAATATACCTGAAAATTGTGATCAGTAAGAGGCAAAGGCATCTAAGGCATGGTGTCCTTTTCTTTGAGACTTGAGATCTAACACAGACAACACTAAAAAATACCCAGAGGTGGCACAGATGAAAAATGAAGATTTTTTTTACCATGTATATATAAATTTAATATATGCATATGTGTAATAAAACAGAGTAGAGACAGCATACTGCCTCAAATTGAGAATGATTAGAATGTATGAGGTTTTCAGTTAATAGGTAAACTATTTTTAGTGTTCATAGAATAATTAAATACATGTAATTAAAGAAATGAGAATGAATCGACAAAAAATGAGACTACAGTGCAAGGGAACGTGTTGATATTTAGACAGATGTTAGGTGACACAGGTGAGTAAGTGGACAGATGGATGACTAAGCTGGTCCCCAGCAGCTGCCATATCAAGTCACCAAACCCTGGTGGCTCAAACAATAGAAATACGCTCTCTGTCAGTTCTAGAGGCCCCAGGTCTGAAATCAAGGCGGCAGTGGTCCCGTGCTCTCCCCAGAGACCCCGGGGAGAGCCCACCCTTGGTCTCTCCCCCTTCTGGTGGCTCTGCTGTCCTTGGCTTTGGTTCCATCGCTGCAGCCTCTGCCTTCCATCCCAGGGCCTCTCCCTTGTGCATTTCCTATGAGGACAGGTACCTGCCACGAGATTCAGGGCCACCCACATAATCCAGAAGGACCTCATACTCAGACCCTTCACTTGGTCACATCTGCAAAGACCCTTTTTCCAATTAATGTCACAGTCACATGTCTGGGGACGAAGACATGGACACATCTTTTGGAGGGGTTGCCACTCCAGCCCCTACTATGCAGATAGATAGCATTAAGGGTTTCTATGAATAAGCTCTCTTTCATCCACCCCTCGAGTGCCCACCCCTCCTGTGTCCACCCCTCCCGTGTCCCCCCCCCCCGTGTCCACCCCTCCCGTGTCCACCCTCCAGTGTCCACCCTCCTGTGTCCACCCCCAGTGTCCACCCTCCAGTGTCCACCCTCCCGTGTCCACCCTCCTGTGTCCACCCCCAGTGTCCACCCTCCCGTGTCCACCCCTCCAGTGTCCACCCCTTCAATGTCCATCTTTCCAGTGTTTAGTCTGATTTATTCTCTCCTACTTGCATAACTACTGCAACTTAGCAGCTGCGAGTCTCCAGCATCAATTTTACCGTAGCATTTTGGGCCACAAGCTCACAAAAGACTACATTTTTGAAAAGATGATTGTCAAACCAGATGCCAGGGACTCTCACGAGACACTCTATAACTCTGTTTTAAGAAGGACAGTCCTGTAATAAAAATACCGTGCGCACTTCCCCTCAGCCTTCCACAGGCTGACTCACACAAAAGTCCGTCACCTGCGGGCAGGTGAGCTTCTGGAGCGTGATGGATGGGTGAGGGTGAAGCAAGTGCTTGCTTGGAGTCTGTCTTTCGGCCAAGAAACAGTTGCCACGCCCACAGTCCTAAGACGAGGGTCCCAGGGACCAGCTGTCCTATAAACCATGTCTGTGGGGGGAAAAAAAAACATTTTTAGAGAGTATCCCATTTCTTTAATCTTCCATTCCTTATTGCTAAAACAACTTTTCTTTAAAAAGGGAATTTTCTTGGGCCAGTGAAAGAGGAAGACTGGGGTTTGCTTCTGCTCAATTTCCAAGCTGCAAACACCCTAAAGAAAACAAGGTTTTCCGTGTATCTCAGTCGGGTCAGGGTGAGAGCTTCCCGCACGGCTGTCAGTGAAGGCGGAGTGAAGAGTGACGGGGTGGCCCAAAGGCAGTGCGCTAGAAACGCTAAAGGAAATAGAGATAAACAAGGCTTTATTAGGGAAAGATTTAAATACACAGCATATATTTGGGTAGAACAAATGTATTTGTTCATTTTAACTGATCAAACATCTCTCTTAATTTATAACTCATTTTTGTTTTGTATCAGTGAAAATTCTCTGACTCAAAGTATAAAATAGCTAGTTGAGTTTTTTTATAACCTAGCCATATTTCCATAGATGTGCCAAAATGACACAGAGAAACTTGGCTGTTGTTTTTCAAAGAGTTAATTCTGATCACCACATAACATCTCTCTCTGGCGACAGGAGAGGCCTGCTCAGCCGTCATGAACACAAGCCCTCAGCAGCAGTCCTGCTCCTAAACAGTCCGAGGTCTGACTCGCTTCTGTTCCATCTCATCGTTCACTCTATGCAAGCTCCTGCTTTTTCGAATGTGTTCTCGGGTGTGTATAAATACACACACACACACATCTGATTACACGAAGAATCAAAGAAATGCTCTAAGTGAAAATCGCCTTTATGCTGTTTTTTCCTGAATATTTCAGGCAAAGAAAATTTAATTCCTATAAATATTCATGAGTACCTCCAAAAGTCCACATATATATCTCAACATGTACCTTCCTTTTTTCTCTGTGTTTCTGTTGACAGCTTCTTTACTTAAGAAGAAATCTTGTAATACAGCATTCCTTTGAATAGAAACTCTATTAATAGGCCAGAATTATGTAGGAAATAAAGCAAACTAGGACTACTATTATTCACTTATACTTACAGTTTAATACCATATTATTAAATTTTCAGTTCCTATTATTAAAAGGACATTTATATCCTGTTCAACTGCCAGGATTAAAAAAAAAAATCAGCTCCTGAGAAGCATGGTGTCCAAATGTAGAATAGACTATAAAGCCTCAAATTAACTGCTTCTACTACTCAACAAAAATAAAAGGTATAATGCGAATGGTAAAGGTTGCAGAGAACAGCTGGAAAATATTGCCCTCTTGATGGAAGTTACCTTAATTGTGAAATAATTCCCAAGCCAGGATATTATTATTTAAATTTGCTTTTCTGTCCCTTGGGCAACTTTTTATTATTCTGTGTCTAAGTAATAAAATTTCCCTCTGTTGTTTACTTACAGTTATTGCTGTCAATTGCCTGGCCAATAAAATACATAAACTATTATTTATCACAAGAAATACGTGTGTTTTATAGACATCTATAGTAAAGTTTCAGTACTTTTTACACGTTCTGTAACCAATACCAAGTCTCTAAACATCCAAGACACCTTCTGCCCAGAGGGCAGCATTTCCCAGCTGAGACATTAAACATTAGTCACCAGCTATTTTGTGAAATTTATAAATTAATCCATATTATGACTCCACATCTAATTAGTACTTCATTCATCCTCTCAAGCACCTACTGGATGCCAGGTGCTGTGTCGTCTCACCAGTGATAGAGGGCTGGGTGTTTCCTCATCATACAGACAGTGTAGACATTGAGGTTACACCTGCCAGTTCTTGCCTTAACTCAATTTTAAACAGAACTTCTTTACTGGGGAAGTAACAAGCAAACTACTAAAACTAAAATAAAATAATAATTATGATGAGGATTCTAATAATCATAATTAGAAGAATACTTGAAGAACATCAAGGATGACATTTAATAGTGAAAATGTTGGTCGCTCAGTCGTTTCTGACTCTTCAAAACCCCATGGTAACCGCCAGGCTTCTCTGTCCATGGGATTTCCCAGGCAAGAATACCGGAGTGTGTTGTCATTCCCTTCTCCAGGGGGTCTTCCCCACCCAGGGATTAAACCCAGGTCTCATGCACTGGAGGCAAATTCTTCACCATCTAAGCCACCAGGGAAGTGAACAATGCAAAGAAATAGAGGAAAGACAGAGATATCTTCAAGAAAATTGGGAGTTATCAAGGGAACATTTCATGCAAGAATGGGCACGATAAAGGACAGAAAAGGTAAAGATCTAACAGAAACAGAATAGATTACAAAAAGGAGGCAAGAATACACAGAATTATACAAAAAGGTCTTAAAGATGTGGATAACCATGATGGTGAGGTCACTCACCTAGAGCCAGACATCCTGGAGTATAAAGTCAAGTGGGTCTTAGGAAGCATCACAACGAACAAAGCTAGTGGAGGTGATGGAATTCCAGTTGAGCTATTTCAAATCCTAAAAATGATCCTGTTAAAGTGCTGCACTCAATATGCCAGCAAATTTGGAAACCTCAGCAGAGGCCACAGGTCAGTTTTCATTCCAATCCCAAAGAAGCGAAAGGCTAAGCAATGTTCAAACTACTGCACAGTTACACTCACTTCACACGCTAGCAAGGTAATGCTCAAAATCCTTCAAGCTAGGCTTCAGCTGTATGTGTACCAAGAGCTTCCAGATGTACAAACTGGGTTTAGTAAAGGCAGAGGAATCAGAGATCAAATTGCCAACATTCTTTGGATCATAGAAAAAGCAAGGGAATTCCAGAAAAAAACATCTACTTCTGTTTCATTAACTATGCAAAAGTCTTTGACTATGTGGATCACAACAAAGTATGGAAAATTCTTAAAGAGATAGGAATGCCAGAGCACCTTACATGCCTCCTGAGAAACCTGTTTGCAGATTAAGAAGCAACAATTAGAACCAGACATGGAACCACGGACTGGTTCAAAACTGGGAAAGGAGTATGTCAAGGCTGTATATTGTCACCCTACTTATTTAACTTATATGCAGAGTATATCATATAAAATGCCTGGCTGGATGAATCACAAGCTGGAATCAAGGTGGCTGAGAGAAATATCAATAACTTCAGATATGTAGATGGCATCACCCTAATGGCAGAAAGCAAAGAGGAACTAAAGAACCTCTTGATGAAGGTGAAAGAGGAGAGTGAAAAAGCTAGTTTAAAACTGAACATTCAAAAAACCAAGATCATGGCAGATGGTCCCATCACTTCATGGCATTTCACTTTCCCAGCAAAGGTCTGTATAGTCAAAGCAATGGTTTTTCCGGTACAGATGTGAGAGCTGGACCATAAAGAAGGCTGAGTGCCAAAGAACTGATGCTTTAGAACTGTGGTGCTGAAGAAGACTCTTGAGAGTCCCTTGGACAGCAAGGAGATCAAACCAGTCAATCTTAAAGGATATCAACCCTGAATATTCATTGGAAGTACTGATGCTAAAGCTGAAGCTCCAATACTTGTGCCACCTGATGTGAAGAGCTGACTCACTGGAAAGACCCTGATGCTGGGAAAGATTGAAGGCAGAAAGAGAAGGGGACAACAGAGGATGAGACGGTTGGATGGCATCACCAACTCAATGGACATGAGTTTGAGTAAACTCCCAGAGTTGGTGATGGACAGGGAGGCCTGGCGTGCTGCGGTCCATGGGGTCACAAAGAGTCAACAATGACTGAGCATCTGAACAATAACAACGATAATCACCACAAACCATACTGAATTTGTCATAACCAACAAACGGGGATGATATATATGTGTAAGAAAAGCCTCTTATTTAAAAAAAAAAAAAAAACAGGGATCACTGGGCGAAAGAGCATGCTCACCGAGAATGTTAATGTGTGCTTCCTGTCAGCTAGAGTCCCGCGTGCTTACATGCGTCACATGTGTGACTCTTTGCGACCCACGGACTGGGGTCCACTAGGCCCCTTTGTCCATGGGATTCTCCAGGCAAGGTTACTGGAGAGGTTGCCATGTCCCCCTCCAGGGGACCTTCCTGACCCAGGGATCGAACTTGGGCCTCTTAAGTCTCCTGCACCGGCAGGTGGGTTCATTACTCCCAGCGCCACCTGGGAAGCTCCAGTTAGAGTCCCGCCAGAGACTAAAGCCGCCCGCGCCCGGTGGCCAGGGTGAGGCGATGATCACCATGTTCGCACAGCGTTACGGTGGGTTCCGACAGCCTAATGTGCTGCAGAAAGCTGACCCCCAAGGGCCCGTCCATGTAAGTGTCCTGGTTGGAATGATCAGATGCAAACCCACATGTGGGCTATGTGTGTGTGGAGTTACCGTTCTGAGGAATCTTTTAATTTTAAACAGAAACCTCTTTACCCAGAGTTTGCAACGCCAACTGCCAAGGCTAAAA
Organism: Antilocapra americana; assembly: GCA_007570785.1. Lineage (NCBI taxonomy): Eukaryota > Metazoa > Chordata > Mammalia > Artiodactyla > Antilocapridae > Antilocapra > Antilocapra americana. Next base: position 303,539 of record ML664181.1, read on the forward strand.
GAAAATTACAGTAATGATGATAAAAACCAAATCGGTTAGAAAGAAAGGAAAAGAAATCCTTCTTGTTGGACAAAGAAGTTAAGGATTCCTTTTCTCTAAGTTTCACATTCATCTTTTTAGAAACTTCCTTCCCATAAAATGTCACAGCATAGTAAGCACTTGTACCATAAAATCTCAAGGATAATTTTTAAGCAGTTTTGCTTTCACTGACATTCCTGAAATGAATACAGAAATTGAAACGTCTTCCCCTTGCCTGTGAATTTCAGACCCTAAGCACGTACCTTAGCAGACTTTCAGAGACTAACTCATTCTTAACCAAAGACCGTTTAGATTACCTTCCCCCTTCTGTTCATGCCATTCTCCATAGCAGGAAAATGTATCGTGTATCATATCATTTGCCCCAAACCAATTTTTCCAAGTTTCATGGTCATCATCTCCCTCTTCCTGGAACGTAACGTCTTACAAACGTTGCCAACAGTAATTCAGACTTTACCGCTGGTCACTTCCTAGACAAGGCTGTCTTGAAACCAGCACCTCGTTTCCCGACGACCAGTCTATGTGATGAGATGTTGCTATCCTGTCGTGTGGGTGCCTGTCTGAGTGGGATGAGAGAGAGAAAGGTTCACACTCGGCCTCAATGACCTACCCCAGACTAGTCAGGAAAGACAGAAATAATTGGCATATGCTTTTGTGCGGGGAGGGGAACAAAATTTAGGAAGCCCGAAACCAAATAGGACACTGGCCACATGTTTAAAAACGTCTCTGTGAGGCACTGGGACAGGGGAGGGCAGGGAGGCGCTTCGGGAGAAGTGAGCCAGCATCAAATTAGGGTGACTGGCTGCGTCCTTCATCAGCCCAGTGCTGGCTCACTTCCTGGACCGTTCAATCTGTCTTCATTTTTCTGGCAGCTGACATTTGCCTGCAACACGGCATTCCTAAAAACGATACGATCCAAGAATGTCTTTTATTTACATTATGACATTCAGCACAGCCCTATTTCTTAATTCATATAAGTAAAGACATCTTAAACTTCTCATTTTAGCATAAAGCAATAGTCTGCTCTGATCAAAGGCAGTAACTCTTGGGGTTTTTTCCCCTGGTTAATTTCAATACAATATAGTCCTTCACAGAAAAAGCAGTTTTATTTCTAAAAGAAAGAATAATAGAAAAGAGCAGGCAGTGAGCCTATGACTTCAGCAAGGAGTCAAATTTAGAATAATCATTTAAAGATTAAACGTCCCTTCTGAAAGGATCAGTAATAATTGGAGAATGAGCACTTACCCACCCAACCGGGTTACTTTCTTTAGTAACATTTTTGTCTCAGTTTTGGACATTGTAGAGTGTTTGAAGAATTAATTCCTAATTAAAAATTTTTAATATCAACTTCTGCTTCAATCTGGGGAATTTTTTTCTACCAAAATTAAATAGACATATCTACTTATATAATTATTTGGTACTGTTGATGGTGAAAATTTAATGTAATCAGAATGTTTTTTTAGTCAAAGAGAAACATCCCCATGATGCTCCTCCCCTAACTCATCTCCTCCATGCTGCATAGTCATTATTTCCTGAATCAAAGACAGTGTGTGCGTCACACATTCCTCGTACACCTGGGTGATCCAGCTACCACTTTTTTGACATGTTTGTGTGTGTATGTGAGAGATAGAACTTTATTTACTCCATCCGCCTTACCTTGTTGACACCTTAGCACAACTCAGCCATTCCCGACTGGAGACACATGCGTATGTCCATCATGCAGACAACACCTGGGCTTTATCTATCTGGTTTGCTTGGGTCGGGGGTTCACTGGCCGCAGGCTGGATTCTGTTGTTCAGTCTTTCTACTGACTAAAGCTATTGGGGAAACCGTTCATACTGGCTCTGTGTGTGCAGAGGGGAACAAGATACTATAATCTGAGTCTAACAGAGCGTGGCCAGAACGTATGTACATTACCCAGAGTGCACGGAGGGCTCTCGGCCAGGAGAGCAGATGCGTGGAGACAGGGGCTCTTTCTGCTCGCCTGGGCACTGCTCTGGACCTCCCCTCCCACCCTTTGGCTGCAGTTAGGTGGAACCTGCCTGCCAGACTCCAGCTCAGCTAACGAAGAAGACGAGAGACCGCTTCAAGATGAGGAGAAGGAAGCACCTGAGCTCACCTCCTCCTCTAACACAACAGTCTACAACCATGTATAAAGGAATTCCCTCGAAAAGGGTCCTAAAAACTAGGTAAAGAGTCTCCACAACGAAGGGTAAAGGAAGCGTCGGGGTGGGTAGGAGTGCTAGAGAGAGGGTCTCACAAAGAAAAGCCCACACCCCAGCCATGGCAATCCACCGCTGGGAGGGGTCACAGAGGTGTGAGCCTTTTCCCTGAGAAGCAAGGGACTTCAACTCCATATTGGGCACCCCAGCTCCTGGACCCTGCATACGAGAGACAAGCCCTCAAACGCCTGGCTTGGGAAAACAGGAGAACTCTGAGGCTGCAGGGGGCAGAAAACCTGCTCCTAAAAGGTACGCATGGGGACTCACTCAACCTAAAAACCACCGCAAAAACACCGGGTCCAAAGGCACACGGACCGTAAGTGAAGGGAGCCCACTTACTCATCTTGAGCCACCCCCAGAGGCAGGAACCAGCGGGAGGCGCCCCAGGGAGGGAGTCCCTGCTGGAGCCATTTCTGCCGTCTCAAGGTGCCTTGTTACAGGGCCAAGGGTGCCGATTTGAGGGTCTCCCTCTAGCCAGTCAGCTCCAGCGGGTACGCAGGGCTGAGGACCCTGCCCACTGCGGACACCTCAGCGCTTCGCTGGGGCCGACTGGCTGCTTGCGCTGCCGGCCGTGACAAGAGCCGGCCCCCCTTCATGAAGACGCTCTCAACAAAGTGGGCACAAAAGGCAGGTGCCCGGGCATCACAGAGGCCGTGAATGACCAGCCACAGCCGGCGTCCTCACTGGTGCAGAGCTGAAAGCGCGTCCTCTGAGATCAGGGACAAGACAACAATGCCCACTCTCGCCGCTTTTATTCAACACGGTGCTGGAAGATGCAGCCACAACAAGTAGGCAATAAAAAGAAGAAAAGACATCCATGCTGGAAAGGAAGAAGAAAAACCGTCACGTTTTGTAGATGACACGACACCATATATAGGAAAACCTAAAGCCTCCACCAAAAAACCGTTTGAACTGATAAATGGATCCAGGTAAAGTCACAAGGGAGTTTCCCACCATTCTAGTCTCATCTCTACCGGCTTGGCACTTTGGATTTTAATGAAGTGACTAATTTTTGCTTAAGTTAATCATCTTCTTCTCTTGTTTTTAAAGAGGCTGAGCAAGAAAAGACTGCAGAATAAATATTAAGCCTTAAACATTTAAGCACAATTTTATTTTTTTTCACAACAGCTGACCTGGGAGGTGGAGTGGGGAAAAGACACTTCATTCACGCCATGGACATACCGGGCACACCTTCTCATACCTCTCAGGCACAAAAGAGCTCACATCAGACCATTTGCCCCAGAACTCATAATGATTACGACTCAGCTCCTGAAGCAGCTTTCTGATTCGTCACGGGGAGCTCTGGGGATATGTGAGTGAGTCCCATGACACCTTCTGGCCCTGAGTCCTAACTTCCGTCCCCAATGCATGTCCTGGGACAGAAAGTCAGATTGAGATGGAGCATGATTATCCCGAGTATTGTGGTCAGATTAACACGAGTGCTGTGATGCATGTCAGCAAAGACATCGCATGGTCCTGGACGCCTTGTACTCATGAAGTTTCCTTTAGCTGCACATCATACGTCAAGTCAGTGTTTGGTGTTGAGAAAGTGTGGCTGGGAAAGCCGTCAGTCTCCTGCACACGCAGAGTGTGTCTGCCTTTCCAGCCCACCGTTCACACCCCACAGGCTCTGTCCTGTGTGGTTCTCACTATGAATAGCTCTGTGTCAGGCCCCTCATCACATGCGCACACCTCTGACCTACCACGGAGGTTGGCTGGGGCAGCGAACTTCTCTGTTTAGATTTGCCATTTATATTTAGTTATCATGAGTTCAGTTCAGTTGCTCAGTCGTGTCCAACTCTTCACGACCCCATGGACTGCAGCATGCCAGGCCTCCCTGTCCATTACCAACTCCTGGAGTTTGCTCATACTTGTCCATTGAATCGGTGATATCATTCAGCCATCTCATCCTCTGTCGTCCCCTTCTCCTCCTGCCCCAATCCTTCCCAGCATCAGGGTCTTTTCCCATCAGTCAGTTCTTTGCATCAGGTGGCCAAAGGATTGGAGCTTCAGCTTCGTCATCAGTCCTTCCAATGAATAGTCATGATTGGTTTCCTTTAGGATGGACTGGTTTGATCTCCTTGCAGTCCAAGGGACTCTGAAAAGTCTTCTCCAGCACCACAGTTCAAAAGCATCAGTTCTTTGGCGCTCATCTTTGTTTACGGCCCAACTCTGAAAAACTTTTTCCAGTAGTTACCATCACCACCAGCTTTTAACAACAGGGTGCTTTCAGCATTGATCATTTACAATATTTTATAGGAAAGCTTACATGTCTTAATAATACCAACCTGTTTCAGGTTGACGAAAACTTCTAGTTTATTAAATTGCTGGTTAGTTCTCAAGTGTCTAAAACATTCCACCAAAATCTAGGAATGCCCTTATACTTTTTTAAATAACTTTGTCCACTCTTTAGGCCCTACACACATGCAATACTTTTGCTAAGGCTTATCTTCCCCAAATACACCAGCACATGGTAGATGCTCAATAAACCCATCAAGAAAGACTAGGCAATCCTACAGGACTGTCTCATGTTCCTACTGCTGCGAAAAAACAGTATTTAAGGAACCACCTGCCTCAAAGGTGTTAAGAATCCCCAGGATTAGATGCACTTGAAAAAGAGGTCTGCCTTGTGAGGATGTTGTTGAAAACCCTCATGGATGACTCCAATACAGACTAGACACAGCCAGCTCTGCCAACAGTGGGTGTGAGGTCAGGTCTGGAAAGAGGCCAGGCTGGCCTCCTTGGAGAAACAGTTCCAGCCTTGACAAGTCCCACTGCGGGAGCCCTGCTCGGCAGTCCTTACGCTGTCCCTTTCCGCCCCCTGCCTCCCTCCGTTTTCCTTCCTTCTTTCCCTCCCTCCCACCCTCTCCCTTTTCCTCTTTCCTCACTCTCTTTCTGGTCTCAGAGCCCCTCATGGGACTCATGGAGGCTCACTCTTTATAGAAGGACTTTAGTCTCCCAGCATGGTTTGCGCGCAGAGAACAGAGCCTCCATCCGGGGGAGAAAGCCTCCACCTCTTCAGGGAGGGTTTCCTCCAGGAGAGGGAGAGCACGAGCCTCCCCGGGGAGGAGGTGTCCCCGAGTCAGCACACCGGGATGCTTGCTTAGGGCAGCGGTTCACAAGCAGTAAAGACCCCACACATGGGCCTGCTGTTCTCCTCTTACACTTATTATCTTGAACTGCTGAGGTTAACCATCGGGCCAGGCCGGAGTGAACCTTCTCTGGAAAGTTAACCAGCTTTTCGTTTAGAACAGCCTTCTCGGCAAACATCTTTGAACCAACAAATGAACTGACTCCTCCAGGACTTGCTATTTTTAACATCTTCTAAATGGCCGCTCTTACTGGTCCGCAGTGGGTGGGCAGCTGTTCATAATTACGGCCATCCATGTGGTCTGCAGGTAGGCCAGGCTGCGGAAGGGGGCTTTTTGTGAAGTGTTTTCAAGTAACCCGCTGCCACACTGCACTTGGCAGCCAAACCGCACCCAGTGGAAATGTGCTAAAAGAGATGGGCCGGGCGAGGGCCCTCAAAACAGAAGCGTGACTCACGCTCGTAAACCATCATCGCCATGGCGATTCTCTAAACATGCGGCCGGGTCTGGGCTGGCGGGAGGCGGGGTGGGGCCTCGGGGCACCCCAGAAACTGTTCACTGCCGGTTGTTCAGAATGTCACTTTCCTGCTTGGTCTCCTGCAGTCCTTACTGGGGTGGCCAGGAGCCAAGCTGCTGCTGAAAAGAAAGGCCTCCTCGGCCAGGCTGCAGATGCTGAGACACGCGTGTCCATCTGCACCCCAGTCATATGATTGAGATGTGCGTGGCCTGGGGCGGGCGGCGCTTGGCTTTAAAATCAGGAGCTACTGAAACCAAGCAAAGTGTCAAATAAAAGACCTCCAGAAAATCTGCCCTCTTTCCATCACTGTGATGGCCACCAAGCCTGCGAACGTGGAAGAGGCAGTTTGTGAGACAGCCTCTGCTCCTAGGCCTGCATCCACTAGCCCTGTCCAGGTCCCGGCTGAGTCTCTCTGGACCCGCCTGGTTTCTGGGCCAGCTGAGGGTGTGTGCACCGGCGTGTAGACCATATGCAAGCACTGACCTGTAGACCATGCATACGCACCAGTGTGTAGACTGTGTATGCACACCGGCGTGTAGACGGTGTGTGAGCACTGACCTGTAGACCATGCATACGCACCAGCACATAGACTGTGTGTGAGCACCAATGTGTAGACTATGTGCGTGCACCGGCGTGTAGACCACGTGTGAGCACCAGTGTGTAGACCATGTGTGAGCACTGGCATGTAGACGGTGTGTGTGGTGTGTGCTGGGTGGTGGGCTTTTATGTGGTGATGTGTTGAGTTGTGTGGGGTGTGTTAGGGATGTGGGTGTGACCACGTGTGCCCACATGTGTGTTGTGTTAGGGATGTGAGTGTGACCAYGTGTGCACACACGTGTGGTGTGTTAGGGATGTGGGTGTGCCCACGTGTATGCACACATGTGTTGTGTTAGGGATGTGAGTGTGACCACGTGTGCACACACGTGTGGTGTGTTAGGGATGTGGGTGTGCCCACGTGTACGCACACGTGTGGTGTGTTAGGGATGTGAGTGTGACCACGTGTGCCCACATATGTGTCTACAGCAAAGTGCAGATGTTCCTGGCATCAACAGCGAATTCCAACTCCAGACAGAAGCCGGTGGTCAGCAGCCCACTCATCACCCAATCAGGGAGAAGATGACCTCTCCCGGGCACACACCGTGGGAGGCGGAAGTGTGCGGACGGTCTGAGCACCGCCGCCGGGGCCCACAGCTTCCTGGCCACCTCTGCCGGGGACTGTCACAGGCGTCCACAGGACAGCATCTTGACTGTTGACCCTTCTCTCTGGTTTGCCCATGTTTTCTGCCCTGGAACAGAGGGGAGGCCTTCGAGAAGAAAGGGCAGGGTGAGAAGAAGTGAAGGTGGGAGGGGAAAGAACAGCGCTTTGGACCCAAGGGAGCCAGCCAAGGAGGGCACACGCTCCAGCCTCCCTGCCCCTTGGAATGGCCGCCTTGGCGTGTCTGGGGCTGAGGGGCTCACGGCTCCACTCTGTTGTCGCCCTCATCGCGTGTCCTAGCCGGTGCGGTGCTCCCCGGCCTGGGCGTGCAGCTTCAAAGCTGGCTTTGTGTGTCCGTTCCCTCGGGCAAGGTGTTGAATTTCCCCCGTGTACACTTCCATATGATCATTCCTGTTCTTGTTCTTGATGAGAAGAACACGATCCTTCTATGGGGAAACCAGGTGTCCTGAAACAGTCATCTTTAGATGAAAGCGTAGGGGTTGACGATCATGGGATGTCATCTGTCGTCCCCCCAGTTCACAGCCACCTCGCACCCCCGTTTTCCTCACAATAAAGCCAAATCGGGGCACAATCCTCACCAAGAGCTGGCGGGCAGACGCGGCAGCAGTGAGCCACTCGGGGCTCTGTGATCAGGGTGGACACCCCATAACACATCGACTGAGCAAGCTTCAACCTCTGTGTCCGTCCATCTGGGGATTTTCAACACGTTCAACAGATTCACTCAGAACTTTACAGCCAGAAGGGGCTTCGGAAATCATCTGTGCAAACACCTCATTTTGGGGTGAGAGTCCAAGGCCCAAATATACAAAAGGACCTGCCTGAGGGGCCCGGGCTGGCCTCAGAGAGCCAGGCCAGGCCCTGAAGGTAGGCTCTCTGCCAGGCCTTCCCAGCCCCCGCCAAGGACACGGGCCCCAGGGGCAGAGCAGGTGGCTTGGGGTGGTTTTACTGGCCTCATTGGAAGGTGTTTGTAAGGGAGCCTGGTTGCAGATGCCTCTCCGGAGACCAGAGTGTGGTCGATGGAGAGCGAGGACGCACCCCGACCTCCAGGAGGGTCGCCGGGAGCACACACCCTCTCAGCCATCTTCGGAAGAACCAGACAGGCCTCCCGCGCCCTCCGCGGGCATCTGTGTTTGATGGGCCCGGTGAGGAGGGAGGAGAAAACGTCACGGAGGAGCATTCTTGGACTGGAAAGCAGGCACTCGAGCTCCAGTGAGACATGTGCCTGCACATTCATCTTGCTCAGAAAGAAATATGAGAACAAAGTTTCCTTCTTTCAGGGGAGGAGAAACAGGCCAATATATTACAAGCCCAGAGCCTAAGAGACTTTGGCAAATACAAACTGGTCTGTCTGCTTTATTACTTCTGAGATGATGTGGAAACTAGGTGGGTGGCAAAGTATAACTTCCTTCTGGAAAGGGGGTAGGCTTGACTGCAGATCTACCCCAAGCCATGAGCCATCACAGGGTCGGGCCTGGACGTCCTGACAGGGACCCCGGGCTGAGCGAGGGGAGGCTGAGAGGCAGGCCCGCCATGCCTCGGGGTACACGATCCGCACGTCTGCGAATGTCTTCATTCCTCAAATTTCCACGAACATACCTGGGCTCAGGCTCTGTGCTGCGAGAGCCTCGCGGGTCTCCCGGCCTCTCTGAGCCGCACTTGCTCAAGGCCTCCACTGGAGTCCGATGTCCCCTGCCGTAGGGCCCCATGGTGCTCAGGCGTCCCTTCCACGCTCTTGTGAACCACCAGCCCAACCAGGCGGGGAGTCACCGGGGAGATGCACACCTGTCTCCACACACACAGCATCACGCTCAGCATGCAGAGAGCCCTCGGCGAGGACTGGTCGGCTGGAAGCATGGACACACACCCAGTCTGCCTTCGGAGGCTGCGATCCAGGTAACTCTTCAGACTACAAGAGGAGTAGCGCTTGCTTCTCCCAAGTCCTGTTCTCTTGACCCTTTCCTCCATGAAAGTGCTTTTGAGTGGAGCACAGACTGTGGCCCTGCCCTGCCCAGGAATTTAACTTAAAATTCCCAGAGAACAGTTGAGAGTGAGGAATTAGGGGGCCCTTGGATTCGAATCCCAAGTCTTGAAATAAAGCAGACCCCTAAACTTCATCTCCACACAACCTTGAGTCAAGAATGTTATCTGGTTCTTTTGGGGACTCTGAGTAGGCTTTTCAGTAAAATTTTGTCGAATAATGTCCATTTTCCTCCTATTCCAAGAGAACGCCATAACGTAACATCAGTGTGCAGGTCAGATAAACTGTCAACAAGGCTGCCTCAGCCAGTAGACCCCCCTCTACCTGAGCACAGTGCTGCGGACCTAGCATCCGGCAGCGTGAAGCAGTCCAGAAACGGCAGTCTGAAATGTTTCGAATTGGAAACCAACCCTGAATACCCACTGCAGCTGCAGCTCGACTGCCTCTGCCATCTGATGCGAGAAGCCGACTCGTTGGAAAAGACCCTGATGCTGGGAAAGACAGAACAGGAGGGGAGGGTGGCGACAGAGGGTGAGACGGTTGGATGGCATCACCGACTCACAGGAAGTGAATCTGAGCAAGCTCTGGGAGACGGTGACGGACAGGGGGGCCTGGCGTGCTGCAGTCCACGGGGTCGCAGAGTCAGACACGACTGAGGGACTGAACAACCACACGAATCTGGGTGCCTACCCCTGGGAGCTGCCTCAATACAATGTCCCCACACGCACTGGGCTTCCTGAGAAAGCCTGCCGTAATCTCAGTGTGCTAATAGAGTAACCAGTCTATCATAGAAGTCGGGGGGGGGGGCACACTTTTGCTGTGAAGGGCCAGAGAGTCGGCACCTCAGGCTGCCCAGGCCCTTTGGTCCCCCCGCAGGTGCTCAGCATGGTGAGTGCACGGAGAAGCCAGAGGGCACACGTCCGTGAACAGCCCGCCTGGGCCTTGAGGCAGCGCTACCGCCCCGCCCCGGGGCTGGATGACACTCTGAGGCTGGCGGCACAGCAGAGTTCAAGGAAACTCCCCAGTGGTTTGAGCGGAGGGAAATTGTGGGAGAAAAGAATCATTTTGCAGAAAAGGATGAAATGATGATACCAAGGTAAGAATGGAACGAGACCTAAACCTTAACGGTCAACATCGTACTCACACTGAAAACTGTGACTTGACATAGAGTCTCTTCGAGCACTGATTAAGAGATAAGCCATTATAAATATAAATGTCCACTCAAAGTATAGAATCAGTAAAGGGAGTTTAGACATAGCTTTAAACTCTGAGGGATGCCGGGAGAAATTTTTTCTCTAAAGGAGGTTCGTCTGAACATCTCTGGAGGCTGAGGACCACTGGCCTGGTCGGAGCGGAGGCTGTGCTCACCCTTCGACAGCCAGGACCTGAGCAGCACCAAGGGGTCAAAGGCCAGACTCCTGCAAAGGCCCGTGTGCACACCACTCGGGGTCACAGCAGCCTCCCAGTAGGAAGGGGTCCTGGTGGGGTGTCGGGGTTCATTTTGCCCTGTTTGGTTTTGTTTCCTTAGTTGCAACAATTCAGACAGCGTTTTGATCAACACTGAAGTGGGAAAACAGCCAAGTGTGGGTCTTTTTGGAGAGACGGTGTAACAGAGTATATGAAGCTGAAACACGTGTGTGCGCACACACAGCACACTCCTGCACACACACACGTGCCGGGCCAACGAGGTTTTGTGGGGGCTTGGCATGTCCAAAGTCTGCTCGGTTAAGGCTTCAATGTCCCTCCCGATGTCAACTCCACTGCTCAGCGTGGGGGTTTTTTTGTGAATATTTTTTATACAGTAAGGGAGGTTTCTCTCAATTTCTGATTTACTGGGAGGTGTTTTTTTTTTTTTTTTATCATGACTGAGTGTTGAATACTGTCCAGTTTTTTGCTTCATCTGTTAACATGGTCATATAATCTCCCCTGTTATTCTCTGATAATCCGATGAATTAGATTGATTGAGTCCCAGATGTTAAACCACCTAAATTCCTGGAATAAACCATGCTTGGCATGATGTATTACCCTTTATATATATAACTGGATTCCGTTTGCTAATAATTTTGTTAGGAAATTCAGCATCTTGTAATTTTCCTTTTTTGTAATGTCTTTTTCAGGTTTTGATATTCAGGGTAGACTGGCCTCATAAAAAGAGAGAGTATTCTCTTTTTCCTATGTTCTGGAAAAGTTTGTGTAACATTATTACCATTTCATCCTTAAATGTTTGGAAGAAATGCCCAGTGAAGCCATCTGGACCTAATTTTATCTCATATAAAGGATCCTAGAAATCTAACTTCGTTTTTTCACAACGGGACAAAAGTGAACACAGACATCAGATCAGAGGCTGGAGCCCCCGCCGCCCGCCTCCCACTCTCAGCTCGTCCCGGGACATGCCGGCTCGGGCCCGAGCCACAGCCTCGTCACAGAGGCCCTCTGGCGAGTCTCAGCCACATGGCGCGTGACCGTAGGCCGCGGGAATGGTTCCTAAGATAGCCCGCTTGGCACGCTTGTCTGGCTCTCTAGGGACCTGAATCTTGTCAGACTCGAAGTTCCGAGGGCTCTGAAAGGGGCCAGCAGGAGCCACCCTCCGCTGGGGGAGCAAACGGCCTGGGCCCTCAGGGCCTCCCCCAGCGGGGATGCCGCCCGCGCTCGCTGTGCGCATCTGCTCCCTCCGTCCAGAGTGCCCGCTGCGCCTGAGGCCCCCTCCGCCCCATGGACAGAGCGGTGCGGCCTGGAGCATCCGTGTCACGGACACAGCACCCAAAGGGCAGGCGTCGCCCACACACACATCCCCCCAACCCCAGCGGGACAGCCCGAAGGAGCCCCCAGGGGATGGACACACAGACACGCACACACACACAGAGACACACACACACAGACACACATAGAGACACACAGAGACAGACAGACACACAGACACGCACACACACACAGAGACACACACACACACAGAGACACACAGAGACACACACACACACAGATACACACAGAGACACAGATACACAGGGATACACACACACACACACTCACACACACACAGAGACACAGACACATAGACACATAGGGATACACACAGACACAGACACACAGACACACACAGAGACAGATACACACAGAGACACACAGACACACAGAGACACACACACACAGACACACAGGGATACACACACACAGAGACACACAAACACACACAGAGACACACAGAGAGATGCACAGATACACAGACACACACACAGGGATACACACAGACACAGACACACAGGTATGCACACAGACACACTCACACACACACACACACAGAGACACACAGACACACACACAGACAAACAGTCACACACACACACAGACACTGGCCTCCACTTCCCTGTGAGGCGCCCCAGGCCTGCCTGCACGCAGGGCCGAGTTCGCCAGGTTTGGGTCCATGAGGACGCGGCAGGCCCCCAACACAGCAGCAGACAGGGCCCGACTCCCCGGTGCCGCCGCCCTGATGACAGGACGGCCATTTCAGGGTTGCCCAGGGTATCATTTGGGTCAGCTAGAGGACGTTTTGTACCCCTAAGTCATGCCGAGTCGTTACCTCTGACGCGTGTTGTGAGGCTTTACCACTGTAGATCCGTTGGAGGTCCGTTTTAAACGGCACGAGGCCCAGCTGGGGCCAGGCTGCTCTTCCAGGCGAGCTGGGGAGTGGCCAGGTCACAGCCCTCAGGTGCCCAGGTGTGTCTGTCAGCGAGCCGCTGGCGACTGGCACTCCTCTTTGGAGGCTGGAAGAGCATCATCTCTAGAAAGACGTTTCCCACTCCAAGGTTACTCTGAAATCTTGTCCATGCTCATTAGCGTTTGCATTGTTCCACATTGAAGCTGTTAGATCTAGACTCTATATGGAGATGATAGTTGAGACAGGGATTCAGCCCTATTTAGATGCCTGTCCTGTCGCCCTGACTTCATTTATTATACGACCCACTCAGTCTTCGTAGGCTCTTCATGGAACCCTTTTGTCGAATGCTGGATCGCTGGAGGTGTTGGGTCAGTGCCCCCCACCACTTACCTGATAAGCTTAGACCCATGGTTAGCTTCTCTCGCCTAACTACAGTGGCTAGCGCCACCAGGGCGACGCTAAATGCCAGCGGTGAACGGGGGACCCCTGTCTTGCTCTCACTGTAGTGGGAATGCTTGTGTTTCCTCATGAAGCTTGATGTTGGTTTGAAGTCGAAATATTCTATTTTAAGGAAGGGACCAACTATTGCTAACTATGCAAAATCTCAGGGACCTAAACAAATGCGTGCTTTGCTTTGCTTTTTATCACTCAAGTCACAGCCCACCCTGGGTCAGGGGCAGTGAGGGCTCTGCTCTCTGCAGCCTCTCGGGCCCATCCACCTACTGCTGCTACCGCTGCCCGTGGCCTCCAGCAGCCTCCTGGCGTCTCTGCACCTGGACGGCAGGAAAGAGAAAACAGAGAGGCGATTGTATGGGAGATGCTCCGTAGCCCAGGCCTAGAAATGGCTGACATCCTCTCTTCCTACATTTCACTGAAAAGAACTCTAGCAAACAAGAGAAGCTGACCAGTGGAGCCCACCTCTGGTCCAGGAAGGGAAGGAAACGGGTTTGGTGAGTGCTTCTCTGTGTCCATTACTCCTCCTGCTGTCCACCTGTCTGCACGGTCATCCGCACACCATGCGCATATTTCTGACCATGTAGTTTACTGTATCAGTTAGAACCAGCTCCATTGTGCTCCAGCAACAGACAGCCTAACTGTCTCAGTGCATTTCACACCAAAGACCCAGCTCCCCAGTGCGGGTCAGAGGAGTGACTCTGCTCACCCCAGTCACTCAAGGAGCAGCCAGTGGTGCTTCCATGACAGCCGTAGTGTGAGAAGAACAGGCTGGAAAACCTGGCCCCACATCCTGCTGATGGAGGATGTTGACCGTAGCCATGGCTGGCTGCGAGGGCAAGGGAGTGCCGGCCCCCAGGAGCCTGCCCGCAGAGGTGCAAGAGGCGGGGTGAGCTGAGGGAGAAGCTGCCCCACTTTGTGCGCATAGAACTACACATGCGTGTTCCAAAGCCCATCTGGTGTCTGATCTAGGAATGTTTTCAAACCCACAGACGTGCATTACTATGGTTGGAAACTATCACCTCCCTCCAAGGACAGGATTGTGTTCTCAGACGGCTGAGACCTTGGTCTGCTTGTGCCAGAGCCACACCATTAACCCCCACACTCAACAGAGCCTGTCTAGGAAGTGTGTGTCTGCATTTGTTTGTTGTAAGGCAGATAAAGCAAATGTAACAGGTTGGACTCAGCCATTTCACAAGTCTCCGTGCCAGCGACTAACATTTACTGTGGCTAAAGCCTGTAGTTCAGTTGGAATCTGTCAAATACCACAGGGAAGCCAAAACTGAACTCTCTGTTAGCAAAGGTCAAGATCTGTGGAAATTAAATACAAAAATAAGATCTCTTTGGCATTTCCATTCTCAATAGGCATCTCCTTCAATTTCAGGAGCAGATGAGCCCGCTTTCCTTTGCAGATGGTCAGATACAAAGTATTACAATAAAGTATTATCTATTCCAGGCAAGAAAGTCAATCAACAATGTGAGTTGATTGCTCGTTAGGGTTAGCAGCTGTTGGAATGTGGGCTATTTGTTTTCCACCTTCAGCCATCACTCAGGTTTCTAACACGAACCTTCTTGGTGGTTGGATAGGCCAGTGTAGGCCAGCGTGAAACCTGAGTTAAGAATGCAGTTTGGGAGAGATGGCCTTTCCAGGTCTGTCCAGAGGAGGTGCATGGCGTCGCCCACCCACCCCCACGTGCGGTCCCCCAGGTGGGTTTAGGAGTAGTGGCTGCCCTCGTCGGGTCTGAGCGATGGTCTGGGTAAGCTGGGAACCCTCCTGTTAAAGAGAAAGAGGGCGAGGGTCTTCAGGGAGCCCCCGGTACCTGGACTCTGCAGGAGCCTGGCTTTCCTTTGCCTTGTCGGGTCCACGGGACTCTGCAGCCCCAACTGACCCCAAATTCACCCCGTCCTCTCACACGACTGAGACCCACTGTGCCCCGGTCTCTGCGCTGAGTCCTGGAGCCACAGAGCAGAATAAACCTTGGGCCTGATTCCTGAGAACATCGCATCGAGGAAGAGAGCGGGTTTTCGAGGGGGGCAGAGACGGGTCGGGTCGAGCTGACGGCCCTGAGCAAGCGTGTGCAGCTGCGCT
Organism: Antilocapra americana; assembly: GCA_007570785.1. Lineage (NCBI taxonomy): Eukaryota > Metazoa > Chordata > Mammalia > Artiodactyla > Antilocapridae > Antilocapra > Antilocapra americana. Next base: position 318,794 of record ML664181.1, read on the forward strand.
CACCTCAGGGCCTTGGGGTCGCCACAGCCGGGGCCCCCTCCTCCAGGCTGGTGGCGCTTCTCGGAGCAGGAGGGGTCTTTTCTGGGTCTTCTGGAGACCCTGGAAGCCTCCTCCACTACCTCCTTCAAAGGAAAGGGAGGCCCTCCATCAGCAGGCTCTCGCTGCACCCCGAGGTCACTCCACACTGGCCGCTTGCTTGCCGCCTTTGCTGACCATGCTGGGGCGGGGGGTCCTTGAGACCCTGGACCCTCTGCGTGCGATCTGGACAAACCCACTCTGTCCGCGTCCGCACCCCGCCTGGGGCTGTGGATCCTGGGTTCTGTCTTCCCAGAGCCCTTCTGCACTCTCTCCCAGGTCCCCCTCCCCGGGACACTCGGCCTCACCCCTCCAGGGGCCCGCGATGCCCTGTGGGTCCCCAGTGGCCTGGCTGCTTTCCTTCAGCCCTGCAAGCCCGCGGCCTTGATTCCTCTGTTTCCAGCCCTACGGCTGGGACAAGCCTGGGTCTCTGGATCCCTGGCAGGCGGAAGGCCCTCTTCCCAGGTAGTCCAGCCGCCCGTTCTGTGGTCTGGAGTTGGCCACGGCCCACAGTTGTGCAAGCGGCCCAACGTCTGCTGGGTCAGAGGACAGACGCACACTCAGCCTCGCGTGGAAACACATGGCTTCACAGAAGGCCGGCCCGGCGCGCCCGCACCCACGCCCTGTCTCCCCGGCTCTCTAGCCGGCGCCTGAGTCATCGGCTCTCTGACCACACCTGTCCTACGGGTCTGAGGTGGTTTCCACCACTACTGCGTCTAGACTGGGCCCATCGGCGGCACTAGGCTTAGCGTTTACCGTCTCTCTGGCTCACAAGCCCACGTCTGAGAGGGCCATCGGGAACAGGCTTCCTCTTCACGGTGTGCCTTACAGATGACACCTAATGAGAGCAAACCCTCCCATATGTTGACTCTGCACGACTTCCTTGGGTCCTCAGAGCCACACGGGTGCAGGGAGGCCAGGCCAGCGCCTGGCCAGGCCAGGCCAGGACTGGACATCCCTCAGTGGAGGCTCAAGAGCCTGGGGACACACGCACAAGCCTCGCCATCAAGTTCCCTAAGCTGATGTGGTGGCGGCTGTGCAGTGATGTGAGTGGACTCAGTCTCACTGAACCGTCCGCTTAGCCACGATGAAATCATGAATCCCAGGTATGTTTTACAATAGCTTCTAAACCCACTCCTTGCTTTGTAGAGAAGTGTCTGGGAAGTCCAAGAGCAGGAACACCAGCTTGAAGTGGCTGCCGTAGAGGGGGCAGGAGTTGGGTTCCGACAGGAATGGAGGAGGTGCAGGGGTGGGTGGGGACATTTGGGAATCCGTGCTTTTCCTTCTGAACATCACTAATTGGCTCCTGGACGTCAGACATTATGCAGAAAAGCACAAAGAGCGTGTCTTCTCTTGTGTGTGAATGGAAAAAAAGTCAGATTACGCTGCAGGACGGCAGATTTCCCAAAACATAAACACTGCCATAATACGCATGATAGCTAATGGCAGGATGGGCAATGCTTAAATAATCATTTCCTGATCTTCAAATAAGTGATGTGACTGCAACAGGCCACACATCCCCTCGGTGTGCAGGCAGTAACACACAGGTTGTACGCTGTCACACACACACCACATTTGCTACAGGAGGTGGCACATGACACATGAACTCATTTGCTTACAAAATGCAAACAGTTTAAAAAGGCTTTCTTTAAGAAGCTCTTTCCTGTGCTGAACGGTCACACACATTGCGCACAGGTTCCCGGGTTGCGATGCAAACTGGGGTGGGTGGGTGTTATTCTGTGTCATACCAGCTGGAGACCCCAGCAGGGAAGGACAGAACCAACTTTAGTTCTTCATGGTGATGCTGACCTGTTGACACTGAGTCTCTCACCTCTGATTTTTTACTTTGTAAAAGAACAGATTTCCAAATTGTTCAAGGGAAAACAGCATTTATGTTAGTTCACTTTGGATTTTCCAACTGATATTGATGGTGATCGCAGCCGCCAAATTAAAAGGCCCTTGGAAGAAAAGCTATGACAAATCTACACAGCGCATTAAAAAGCAGAGACATGACTTTGCCAGCAAAGGTCCTTATAGTCAAAGCTGTGGTTTTCCCAGTAATCATGTACAGATGTGAGAGATGGTTCATGAAGAAGGCTGAGCGCCAAAGAATTGATTCTTTCAAACTGCAGTGTTAGAGAAGACTCTTGAGAGTCCCTTGGACAGCAAGGAGATCCAACCAGTCCATCCTAAAGGAAATCAGTCCTGAATATTCATTGGAAGGACTGATGCTGAAGCTGAAGCTTCAATACTTTGGCCGCCTGATGCAAAGAGCTGACTCACTGGAAAAGACCCTGATGCTGGGGAAGATTGAAGGCAGGAGGAGAAGGGGACGACAGAGGATGAGATGGTTGGATGGCATCACTGACTCAATGGACATGAGTTTGAGTAAGCTCCAGGAGATGGTGAAGGCCAGGGAAACCTGGTGTGTGGCGATCCATGGGGTCGCAGAGTTGGACACAACTGAGCAACTGAACAATAGCTGATACTAGCAACATCTCAGTGCTGTGACGTGACTTTGCCTACTGATTCTTTTCATACTAAATGTACACTCGTGAACACCGAAGTACCAGATTAAAACTGCAGGTAAGTTACAGGAATAAGGGGGAAAAGCTTGTCTTTATTTTTTTTTTTTATTGTTTTTGCCATACAATGTCATGATATCACCATGGGTTTACATATGCTTAAAGCTTGTCTTTAGATAACCTGCTATATTGTGATTTCTACTTGTAGGATTTAAAATTAATCTTTATTATTAAAGTATTTTTTGAGAAGCAAGAAAGATTCGCTGTTTTATCGTTAGAGGGTTGAGGTAAAAATATAGCCAGTCCTACAGGGGCTAATCCATATTAATTTAATATAAAACTAAAGTATGCCAGCTTTTTCTAAATTTGCTTTTCTAAGTATGTATCTGAACTAGATGTCTCAGGAGTCCTTATTAATAAAACATGAAGGAGCCCTGGGGAACAGCGCTCAAAAGAAGAAAAAGGCAAAGAAACTTCAGAGTCTGGTCTGCTTGGAGGAGGACTAAAAATACACACACGAAGGAAAACGAAAATTAGAAGGAAATACAACAGCACTTATTTTAATCGCTCCTCTTTTCTCCTTCCATATATGATTCAGCAGAGGTGTAGGCTCTCAATAAACAGCAGATCCTGAATGAATGCATGAGTGATTGAATGGGTGAGTGACTGGGAGGCTTGTCACCTGGGATCCTGCCTGTGGAGGGTGGAGAAGGGGGCCGGAGGGGCCATCCTGCAGCAAAAGAGTTTGCAGGAACTTCCTGCCCCTTCCGAGCCCCCCCAAGTGTGCACCCTCCCCTCTGTAAGCAGATCTGTATCCTGGAGCCTAGTTGCAACCTCACTCTCTCGATGGAACACCCTGACTGTGAAATCACACGGACCCTACTGGGCTTTTGTGTTGTGTATTTTATACATCAACACACAATATAGATAAAGAAATAATAAATAAAGAACCCAAAGACTGTTTCAAAACATGACGCAAACAAAGTGGCCAATTAATGTGTGAACCCGAGTCCAAAAGAACAGCTCTGTTAGGCTGCATTAACTTCACTCATTCAAGTAGGACGTGTAGTTCCAACACGCACTGCTTATTCAAACCTGCATCACAGTCCTGACTCAGAAACACGCTTTGACAGTGAAGACGACCTCATCTGGCACCCAGGACCTCTGTTTCCCAACAAAACAGGGCTGGACCAGGGGGTTGCCAGGGAGTCTCTCGGTCCAGAGATCCACACTGTCCTTGCAGTGAGCATAGTATGAACTAACGTCTGAAGAGGTGCACACGCCAAGAACTCCAACGAGACTCTGACCACGGAGCAAAAAACCTGGGCTGTTCTCCAAGAATCTTAAAACTTAGAATTTTAAGTTGCCTCGTGGATACAAAACAAACCTGTGTTTACCTGAAATGTTTGATTGGAATGTTCATACAGACAGACCTGTAGGTGTCTACCCCAACTTCCAATACTGCAAAAGTTATTTTAAAGTCTGAATCTGTAATTAACAGGTCTTGTGGTGGGGAAGGGTACTGTTGCTCCTTAGCTCACAGTTCTAAAATCCTGCCTAGGAAAAGACTTTTCTGTCTTCAAGTTACACATGTTGGAAAATGTAAGTATCGAATTATCATTTTGTGCAGATTTAGGTATTTTAGCTGATCTAAAATTATAAAATATACAAAATGTATGCATTTATGCAGATTTCCCTGAGATGGAAACAGCTAACATAAGTTTCAGCCTCATTTTCTTAGTTCCTCTTCACTCTGGGTACATTTTCTTAATGAAAAGACAAAAAGAAAAAAAAAAACAACAACCTGGAACTAGAACTATTTACAAAAGGAATTATTAGCACCACAAAGATTTATAACTCCCATAACTCCCATAAGAATATGGAAATGTTTGGGGGGAAATGGATACATGTATATGTGTGGCTGAGTCCCCTCGCTGTTCGCCTGAAACTACCAAAACATTGTCAATCAGCTATACACCAATACAAAATATTTCCAGTGTTTAAAAAAATTTTTTAAAAGAATATGAAATGGTTTGTAGCTATGTGTGATTCCAATACATATCAACTCATATAGAAAAAAAATCACACATAAAGGCACATTTCTGTGAAACCCACTGGCAAGCAAAAGGAAAGACAGACTCTTTCCTTTGTAAATATTATTTATATAAATGGAGCTTTTCATTTGCCAGGCTCTGTAAATGCGATGCCCTTGATTGGGCCAGCAGGTGGCGGTATGGACTGCTTGCCAGAACAGCCGGAACCTGGCTGGAATTTCTCATTGTTTCAAAAGTAATTCCCAAGAAATACAAATGAGTTAATCTTATCTGTGTTTTGAAACTTTTAAAGATGTTATTCCATCCTATCAGAGACTACCGTGAACTCCCTTTGTAAAGCCTGACGGTCCATCTATTTCTCTTGGCTCCGTGTGGCGCATTCAAGAGACGGGCGTCTTTCGTTCCCAAGTCTTAGTAGCGGTGGGATACGCTTTATCTGTTTCACAGCCAGGCAAGCACCACTGTTTACCTTGCCGAGGACAGCGCTTTGGAACGACGGGGGAATTTTCCTATCAACACGCAGAGCAACATACCCGAGAAACAAAAACAAGCGTGTGTTTGGAGTGACAAACGGCGTGAGTGCAGCCGGCTGATTAGGTCGAAGCCCACGGTCGACCAGGGTCTTCTGACAAGCCTCTTTCCCTGTATTTGGGATAGCGCTTATCTGTGGGTGGAACAGCCTCTGACAGGAGGCCTTTGGATCCTATCAACAAGATATGAGATGCATTTATACACACCCCAACTGGAGCATCTTCTGAACAAAATGTTCTCACTCCCTTTTTATTACCAAAGTTCCCAGGCTTGCTCTACACATTCCTTCCAGGAGGCATTGCTAAAACCACAGATGAATTATTTGCGCCTTTCAAGCAGGGCGTGGGGCGGCGGGGGCAGCGAGGGGGGTTGGCAGTGGCAAATTTTATGTAAGGACCAGATGGAAAATGTTCCAAGCTCTGAGAATCAAGAGGTAAAACTGAGGCTATGATGTAGGTGCAGCGGTAAAGAATCGCCTGCCAGTGCAGGAGACTCAAGAGAGGCAGGTTCAGTTCCTGAGTCGGGAACACCCCGTGGAACATGAAGTGGTGACCCCCTGCGGTGCTCTCGCCTGGACAGTTCCTCGGATGGAGGAGCCCGGTGGGCTACAGTCCAGGGTCAGACACAACTGAGAGCAACAAAACCACAACTTTCACGACTACTTTAAAATATGAGCGCAGTTCTTAGCTCCAGAGCAATGCGATGCCCAGGCACAGGCCAGGCTGGACCTACCGGCTCAGTCTGGCAGCAAGTTTCCAGAGGCTAAACTCTGTCGTGGGTTTTCCCAGCCACGCACATAAAGACTCTCAGAAAATAGACTGTAGCCTCCTATACTGCTTAAAGTGCTTTCCTGTTCAAAGCTATATTGCATATACAATTCATACTATACAAATACACAAAGTATATACAATTTCATACTAATCTTATATTTTAAAATATATATTGTATCATTATCATTAAAAAATAAAAATCTCATACCTGAGATCAGATGATTTGGTCCAAAAGACATTTGTGATGCTGTCCAGCGGGCTGGACGTGGTGAGGGACCATGGCCTGGGTGGGGGCGGGGGAGGGGAAAGCAGCCAAAACTAAGCCTCCGAGACGCGGTTACAGCGTGCGCTTTGCAGTGAAGGCCTTAGAAAGCCTTTACGGGCTCTGTGTGCATGAGCTTTAATTTCAGTTTAAAATTGATACTTTTTAAGAGTGATCGGCGCCGTAAGCCTTTAAAGAAAAGATCCCCGCTCCAGCCAGCCTCGCATCGCCAGCTCCCCCGCGGCTGGTGTCCTTGTCTGTCCTCTGTGGAGACTTGAGCGGCTAATGAACTAATCTGTAGAACTAAAATGAAATGGGAGTTTGGAGTTCACAGTTTCTCTTTCTTCCCTTTCACAAGATCATAGGCTATTTCGCAAAGTAGATTAGCTAGTAGGAAAGGAATGGCATAAAATAACAGACTCACTCAATAATTATTTTATCTTTGACTTTGCAGTTTAGTCAGAAATATTCTTGGAAGCTGCTTTTTAGAAATGAGGAAAGGAAACCCAACTCCCTCAGCCTGCATGCTCAGCCCTGGCGGGAGGAGGAGCGCCTGGCAGGACTGCAAGGAAGCGCCATGGCCCACTGGGGTGACACGCGGCCCTAGGCTGGCTTCCGCTCACCTCCGTCTCATTTTGTCTGCGCAGTCGTGGGTTTTTCAGGTGATCAGTTGTCAGCATTTACCAACCACCCTTCTCTGTGTAAACCTGGGTCCCGGTGTCTTAGGGACAATGTGTGGAGGACCCAGCCCTGGGCTGGCCCTTTCTCTAAGCAGGGGATGGGCGGGCTGAAGTGGGGGTACCAGGCCCCTAGACCAGGTAGGCCCAGCACGTGACCCAATTGTCTGTGAGTCCTGGGCCTGGACTCGTGCCCACAGCCTACAGGCCAGGAGGACACCAGAGCTGCTGGAAGCCACCTTGGAGAGGTTGTCCCGTAGCTGTCATCTGATGGGAACACCCGTCTCTCAAAGGGCACGGTTAGGACACCTTCTCAGCTGACCGCTAGGCGCCCAGCCCAACGCTTTCCTTTTAAATCACAGGCCAGGATGTCAAACATTAGGAGGGTTATTGTTGAGATGCTATGCATAGAGTGTACTAACTACTATGCAAAACAATGTTGTATCACTTTTTACCGAATTTCAAAGTGTTCTGTTGAATCCTGGAGCAAACTTCCCCCAAGCTGACTCGTCTTTAAAATATCATATTTCTTTGGCTGCACCAGGTCTTACCTGGGGCCTGCGGCTCTTCAGTTGCAGTGTGTGGGATCTAGTTCCCTGGCCAGGAATCAAACCCAAGCCCCCTGCATTGAGAGCAAAGAGTCTTAGCCACTGGACCCCCAGGGAAGTCCCATCGCAAAGCTGATGTGACTTGTGATCCTTGTCTGCTTCACATACACTGGAGGGAGCGCATGGCCTGATCAAAATAGAAAAATCCTCTGGGATCTCAAGAAATCGTGTCCCTGGGCTGCATTTACCGTCACAGTGCCACTCGCAGAGTAAGTCTCTCTCCAGTTTGCAAGGTTGGGGTCACAGGGCAGATGGGACTGCTGCTCAGCTCAGGGCCCAAGGGTAGTATTTAAGGACAGGGTGGCTGGCAAAATAGTGGGTTCTGTGACACTCCTGCCCACCACGTGGTCTGTTTACTCCCAGGAAGAGGCTTAGAGGCGACCTGGTGTCGACAGAGCACCACCAGCAGGCGCCCAGCGTGACTGTCTGCTCACCTCCGCAGGACACTGGGCGCGTCTCCTGCTTCACAGCACCCTCACGGGGAGGCTTCTTGGTCTTCATGTTCGGTCTCTGTGCTGGTGTGTAAGGCAGGGTGATCTTTCTGAGGTCTGCAAGCATCCCTGTCAGTAGGTGTTTGACTGGGACCCTTTGACTGCTCTGCCAGCCACAACTTTGCTCTGGGCTCTGCCTCAGTTTTGCTCTAAAGCTCTTTGCAGAATGTTCTGCCACACTCACAGTCCAGCTGAGGGGCCCGTTCCCATCCCGAGGGGCCCGTTCCCATCCCGAGGGGCCTGTTCCCATCCCGAGGGCCCCGTTCCCATCCCGAGGGGCCTGTTCCCATCCCGAGGGGCCCGTTCCCATCCTTGCTTCTCTGTTCAGATCAGGTTTCCAGTGTCAGCCTCAACTCCACAGACAGAAGGAAGCGAGAGCACTGCTCCAACTCCCAAATGCCACCCAAAGGGACATTCTGATCTAGCCTGAAAATCTCCTACAGTTTCATCATTTTTGATTTTTGTGGTTGTTGTTTTTGAGAGATAATTGACATGTGATCTTAGTTTCAAGTGTACAAAGTAATGATTGATAAGTGTATATATTGCAAAATGGTCACCAGAGTAAGTATCGTTAACATCTGTCATAATACATTGTTATCAGAAAAATTCTCTTGTGGTGAGAGCTTTTACGATCTGCTCATAGCGATCTTCAAGCGTGCAGTCCAGGGTTATTAGCTATGATCCCGCGATACTGTACATCATTTGCCCATGACTTACTTAGTTTACAACTGGATTTGGTAATCCTGACCTCTCCCACCCGTTTCACCCACCTCTGGCAACTACCAGTCTTTCTCTGGATCTATAAACTTGGTTTGGGTTTTTTTGTTTTGTTTAGATTCCACAAATGGATGAAATCATGAAGCATTTTTTTTTTCTGTCTGGTTTATCTCACTTAGCATAAGATCTTCAGCATCCATCTATGGCCAGATTTCATTCTTTTTTACAGCCAGATGATACCCCAGTGTGTATACATGGGGAGGGGGGTGCATGTAGACAGAAAGGAATAGATAGATAGGCGATAAAATCATTCCTTTACCCAGTCACCCATCAGTGAGCACTTGGGCTCTTCCTTGTCTTGGCTATTGTAAATAATGCTGCAATAAACACAATATCTTTTGTAGTCAATGTTTTCATTTTTTTCAGATATATGCCCAGGAGCAGACGTGCTGATCATACGGCAGTTCTATTTTTAGTTTCTTAAGGAGCCCCCATGCCATTTTCCACAGTGGTTGCCCAAATGTACACTCCCACTAACAGCGCTCAAGAGTTCTGTTTCTGCACATTCTCAGCAGCACTCGCTATTTCTCACGTTCTTGACGGCAGCCAGTCAGGCAGGTGTGAGGTCACTTCTTGTGTGTTTGACTTGCATCTCCCCGATGATTAGGGGCAAGGGGTAAGGCTGAAGACAGCGCAGAAAGGAGGACTCAGACAGCCCTGTGAGAGCCGCGAGAGCCGCAACAGTCGGGGGGACGTGATGCTTGTGCACCCCAAGACTCGGGCCGACAGTCAGCCACCTCCAAACGTAGAGCCCACAGCCTGTGCCACGGGCAGGCAGCACAGCAGCAGGGAGACTCCCTCCTGAAGCTCAGCTCTCATCAGGGGAGGGGCACCTCGTCCGTCTTGCTGCTGACCCCAGCAACATGTGTCCAGCGCCACGGTCTGATGGGAGCAGCAAACGCACAAATCTGTGAGGTCGGCCCAACACCAGGCTTCCAGAGTCTGGTCCTACCCCGCTGGCGGCCTTCTCGGAGCCCGAAGCAAAACAGTGAAGCCAAAGACGGCAGACATGGATGAGAGAGTGGCCTGACTCCACCAAGGGTGCCAAAATAACGGGAACCACCACAAAACCTGGGCTTGAAATGGAGAGCCGACAGTCAAGTGGCTCGACGCAGAGCCGCCAGGCCAGCACCGTGCGCGGGCGGGGGCGAGGGGCCCAGGACGACAGGAGACGCAGGACCGTGACACCAAGCGGGAAGACAAAGGCCAGGCAGGGGAGCTGAGCCATTCCTTCAGAGCTTGCTCCAGCAGGGAGAGAGCAGGAAGGCTCCCCGGTGGAGAAGGGGAGCTTTGGGGCGCCCGGCGGCAGCCTGTTGGTGTGGGGATGCTGTGGACAGGCCGGCCAAGGGGGCGTCCGTGGGACTCATCAGGGCTGTGTTCTCAGAGCTCTCTGGTGGGTCCTAGGCTGGAAACAGCAAAAGTCAGGGAAGCTGTCCACTGGGTTCATCGAGTCGCGGCTCTGCAGGGCCGCTCGGCACAGTGGCTGGGCTTCCTGGGCAGCTGGCTGCAGAGGCTGACTGTCGGCAGCACCGTTTCCCGGGCCGGGGCAACAGGCCGAGGAGTCCAGGCTCTCAACCTAGCGCCTTCTACCCAGCAGGGTCCCTCCCTGAAATCTGTCTTTTCTAGATGAAATGGGCTGCATATGAGGCTACACATGGCAGGGTTCTTTGAGGGAAGGAAGGAAAGACTGAAAACACCCCAACTGTCTCCCTCCGGGCACAGGATAGGTGAGTGGGGGTGTAGTCCGCCCCGAAGACTGAGTCCGCGACCCTTTCTCTGTTCCCAAGCCCCCACACAGCACCCAGGGCACCGCTTTACCCATCAGACTTCTCCAATGCATTTTTAAGGACTTGAAGCAAAATTCAGCCTTATTTACCATTGTGCCCTCTCAGTAAATACTGCTCAGCTGAGAGTGAAAGGCAGGACAGCTGTTTCTTCCCAACCCAAGGCCGGGCAGTCATGAAAAGCAACAGACACAATTCCACAAATCAAAGCACTCTTTTTGAGGAGCAAGCTTATTTTGCCACGGATCTGGATGTTAGAACAAAGTTATGAAACGAGGCGGTGTCTTAATTTGAATTAAACAAGGTTCTTTGGACATTGTCCAAAAGATAAGGTCAGTGGGCTTCTCCAGCAGTCCAGACAGTGAATATTTTAGGCTCTGAGGGTCATTCTGCATCTGTCACCCAGCTTCTTTGTGTTTGCTTGTTTTTAACAACATTTGAAAATGTGGAGCCGTCCTCATTTCTAGGGCTATATAGAAACAGATCACAGACTGGATTTGGGGCTCACAGAGCCCTGCCTAAAATCTGAAGTTCCCTGACTTCTTTCTTAAGAGAAGAAGAGAATATTGGAGAAGTGTCTAAGTCTGAATATCTAGATATGTAGGCAGGTTTAAAGTGGACTCTTCAAGCAAAGAAACTCTATGACAAAAGAGACTGAAGTGGTGGCTGAAGTGTTAGAATCTCCTGGAAGACTACCTGAACCCAGGTCGCAAGGGGCCACGTTCCCCAAAGTCTCCGTGTCTGGGACACACTCTGAGAACCGCTGCTGCAGGGACAGAAATGCCAAACGCACATCTCCAGGTCCTCGTTTCGTGTGCTCCTGCCTTTGCTGTGTCGTTAAAACTCTCCTCACGACTGAAACAAGGCTCTGACGCACGAATTCCTGTCTCAGTGGCAGCGAATCAGGCCCTTTGCAGGTGTCCCTGGACCTCCAGTCTGCGCACTCGGGGACAAGGGGCAGAGACCAATTCAACCAACCTCTAAGCGTCCGAGGCTCCGAGATGGGAGGGGGCTTGATCCTTTTCCTCTATTTTACATGCATTCATTTTTCCCTACTCACGTTGTACGATTGTCATACAGCCTATAAAAGGTACCATTTTCCAGCGCCGGGTCAGAGCTAAGTTGTGTGAAGGGAAAGCAGTGAGGAAACTCCAGGAGCTGGGTGTGGGCAGGAGGCCGGCTGCCGGGCATCTGATGCGTGGCACCATCTCTGCGGGCACAGTTCCTGCCAGGAGGCCTCCTTGGGTCCCTGTGTCTTTTCTTCGGGAGACCAGGAGACTGAACAGGCCTGACCCAGACTGCTTCTACTCCATCTGGGTGAAATGCACTGGGCGTCTGCAACAGAGCTATTTGAAACAAGCGTTTTTTCCAGACACACTCCATACAGAAACTCTGGCCCACCTGCTGTCATAATATTTACAGTGAACGCAGCCCTATTTTTGGATCCAAAACCGGCAGTTGAGCTTCCTGAGCAGACCTGTGGCGTGTCTTTTCCCCAAGACACTTGGGGTTTATTAATAAATATCTTGCTTGTCACCTTTCACCTTGACCTATATGGTTATAGCGTGCATGGACTCTGAGGACTAGGTAAGTAAACCCATCACAGAAGGACACACACCAAGCAATTTCACTTAAATGAGGTATCTGGGGGTGTCAAACTCACAAAAGCAGGCCGCAGAAGGGCGGCTGCCCGGGGCTGGGAGAGAGGGCAGCGGGTGTGGTTGCTCGGTGCCTCGGAGCCTCAGTTCTGAAACGAGGCAGAGTTCCGGGGTCTGCTCCAGAGCAACATGCACCTATAGTGTCCACAACGCCGGTCTGTGCGTGTCAGCATTGTTAACTTTATCTCACTGTATGCGTTTTTTAGCGCAATAAAAAATAATTCGGCTATTCCAATGGCAAACACCCAAAAGGTGGACAAGAAACTGTTGACAAGGCTGTGTGTGGTCATAGGCCCCGCACACGAGCCGACAGGAGGGCGAAACCGTACAGCTTTTGGGGGACAGGTGCGGGTCTGCCATGTGTGCTGTGACCAGGCTGTCACGCTTCTAGGAGTCCATCCCACATACACCAGCAAAGGTGCAAGAAGACACCTGTGCAGGGCTGTGTGACCCAGGGCAGTGTGAAGGGGCAACGCCACAGCGCAGAAAAGGAGTGAAAGAGAGCATCTCCGCTGCTGTGAACCAAACATGTGTGTCCCCCCAAGTGCATGCGGTGAAAAGCCGACCCTCACTGCAATGGCATCTGGAGGTGGGGCCTCTGGGAGGTGATTCGATTTGGAGGAGGTCATGAGGGTGGGTCTCCGTGATGGGATTAGCAAATGGAGAAGAAGAGAAGGCCTGTGTGTGTTGAGATACAATAAAATGCTTATGGATGCAAGGTGGAGCTTCTTGAGTTTTCTCCAAAAAGTACAGAGGAGAGGGAATAAGCGAGGATCCTGGGCAATGTGCTGAAACTGAGTGTGGGCCCAGAGCAGTTTGCTGGGTTCTTTGTACTATTCTGCTTGTCTTTGCCTGTAATAGAAGACTGGCTAGCTCATCCTTCCCAGAAGCACATCAGTCCTGTATTTCAGTTCCTTTGATGTTGTAGAGACCAAGAGAAAGCCCTTTCCCTCTACCCTCTCATCCAGAGGTCTGTGAGTCAAGCTTGTAAAAGGCATATTGATAGGAGAGAAGTGTTCACTCTGCGTGCAGAGGGCAGGAGCTCCCAGAAGAGTGAGAATCCCAGATCGGTGACCAGACCCAGGGGCCTACATTCCATTTTAACAAAGGGTGATAAGTCCCTGCAGAAATGACAAGACCAAGGAAAGGAGCGGGCTTCGGGGGCTGTGTGTTTGAGAAGGTGCACCTTCGGGAAGCCGAGGGAAGATAAGGGTATTCACGGGGTTTATCTGTGCAGGCGCGTCTCGGTGGAGTCTCCATCCCCTGTGATAAAGGCTGTTTTCCCTTCTGGGTATTGGGGGGCACGTGGGGGCACCTCACAGGGGAAAGGCACACTCTGCTTTTAGGCAGACAGGACAGGGCACAAGCTCTCCTGCTGGCTGCTCTTCCTCAGCTGTTCTCAGTTCAAACTAATCCTTGTGCCCAAGTGGCATATTGGGGGTGGCCTAGTCTGACCCCCTTCAGTGTCCCCCTCACGACAAGAGCCAGGCTGGGCCTCCGGGAGCTGGGCGCCTCCCGCCTTGTCGCTCTGCTGCCTGCCCCTCTCTCTGGCGCTCACCCTCCAGCCGTGACGTCTGCGCTCTGGCTGGCAGGGAGAGGGAAGGACCAGGAGCAGTGTGCCCTTCCCTTGTGTGGACAGTAACTGGGTGCAGAGTTCTCAGAACCCGCCACCTAGCTCAGCGGCACCAAGAGGCATGATACACTGGAATCCTCCTGCAAAGTGGGAGGTTTCTCACATTTCCACCTTGTGGCTACTATTTTCTGGTAGCAATAAAATAAGACTTCATACTCTTTTTTTCCCCAATCATCTTTGCCAGCATTTGAACAGAAACACACCCTGGTATTCAAATAAAGTAACTTCTGGTATGAAAAATGGCAAGCCTTATGCCATAAAACTTCAAAACCAATCTAAAATTGGTAGTAGAACTCCTAAAGAGCCCTAACATCATTAAAAACAGAGTGAAGATATTAAAATTGGATATTCAAAGGCCAAAGATATGTGGTATTTCTGCACAGATGTCAGTAAGATGTCCCGTGACACCACCTTGAGACAAATAAAACAGGGCTCATGTTTGGATGCATGCTCCTGTGTGCTTTTTTTCCTGGATTCTCATCAGCTTTAATTTTCTTATTCCTGGAAAAGGCTTACTCAACCCTGAGGCTTTTTTCGTAATGAGACCTTTCCAAAGGCCTCTGGTTCAATGGCACTCAATAAATCTTTTAAAGTAGTAAAATTGAAAGCAACATTTTTTAAATGCCCCAGGACAATATCCTGTCTCACAAACATAAGGATCAGTTCTCAAGGAAGAGAATTTTTGTAAAACACTGATCTGCTCAGCTGTCTGGAGGAGATCTCTGAGAGCTCACTGTCTAGTGAGAAAAGCCAGGATTTTCCAAACAGGATGGTGATTAGATTATTAAGGATAATCTGGTCCCTGATCCAGCAGTGATTCTCCACCATCAACAACTGGATGATGAATCGGCTACAAGGAACCTTAAGAAAGAGTAAAAGACCTTCCAAGCCCTCTGTGATACAGGCCCCGTCATTTCAGGCAAAGATGAGATATCCAGCTGTTAAACAGCTTTTTCTGAGTTTCAGAAAAGCAATAAAATGTATGGTTATGAAGAATGGGGTATCATACCTAATTGTAGAAAATATATCCTACAGAGACATTAAATAAAATACTTCTATTTCCTTAAAACCTTGAAGTTGTAGGTCCTGAGATGTGACTAAGCCACACATTTTACTATGGTGGGGACCCATTGGACCCCCATAGTTTGTGTAGATACATAGAAAATAGTTACTCAGTCATTTCTGACTCTTTGCGACCCCATAGACTATAGCCCTCCAGGCTCCTCTGTCCCTGGGATTCTCCAGTCAAGAATACTGGAGTGGGTTGCCAATCCCTTCTCCAGGGTATCTTCCCACCCCAGGGATTGAACCTGGGTCTTTACCCGGGTAAAGATGGTAGGTTCTTTACCATCTGAACCACCAGGGAAGCCCAAGAGTACTGGAGTGGGTAGCCTTTCCCTTTTCCAGGGGATCGTCCCGGTCAGGGATTGAAGCTAGGTCTCCTGTACTACAGGCAGATTCTTTACTGTCTGAGATTATTTTAAAGTGAAATCATTTGGTCTTGATGGGGCTCAGCACAGGCCACCCCAAAATATGCCATGTTGGTTGGTATACTGATTATTTTTAATTAAAGTTACTCTAGAAACAGCCCATGTGTGAAGGACAACTTCAACTTCCTTGGTCCCCACGAAAGTGCAAAATAAACCTCCCCTAGGAAGTACTCTTCCTGCATCAGGAGGCGAGAAAGAGCTCATCGCCAGAGACGGAGAACTTGAGGCAGAGAAGGCCGAGGGAACAGCCTGGTGGCCGCTTCGCCGATCCACTGCCGCCTAGCGCAGACCTCTCTGTCTCGGCAAGTCTCACAAGTTTGCTGTTGCTTTGTCGGAACAGTATAAAGGCTGCCTTCTTTGGTCACTTCCTTGAGTCTCATTTCTATGAGCTCCTGAATACAGGAATCATATTTGCTGTTGCTGCTGCTAAGTTGCTTCAGCCGTGTCCTACTCTGCAGACCCCATGGACTGCAGCCTACCGGGCTCCTCTGTCCAGGGGATTCTCCAGGCAAGAGGGCTGGGGTGGGCTGCCATTGCCCTCTCCCATCATGTCTGGTTTCCTCCTGTTAATCTTTCTTAAATCAATCTAAAGAAGGCTGGTGTGACACTATACAATTGCTTCTTAGTTTTCAGTAGAAATAAGGGTTTCTATGGGTCAAAATTTCAAATATGTAATTAAAACTATTAGAAATAATAGGGGAAATGTATGCAGCAAATGTAGGATAAGTGTTTCTGGTAAGAAAAATTATGAGGAATGGGCCTCTAACAATTTCCTGTTTTAAGATAGTTTGCACACAGATGTAAAAATGGCAAACAAGTCCATGAAAAGATGCTTAATCTCACTAATCAGCGGGGAAATGAAAATCAAACCCATGGTGAGATGCCATTTCACACTCGTTACAAGGGCCATGAACAAAACTACGAGAAACCACAAGTGCTGCTAAGGATGTGGAGAGAGGGGAACGCGTGTGCACAATTGGGGAGGATTGTAAATTGGCGCAGCCGCTTGGGAAGACATTATGGAGGCTCCCCAAGAAATTAAAGATAGGGCAACTCTATGAGCCAGCAATTCCACTTCTGGGTATTTGTCCAACAGAAACAAAATTGTCACCTTGAGAAGATTTCTGCGTGCTCATGTTCACTGCAACATTACTCATAACACATGGAGACAACAACACGCTCATCAATGGATGAGTGGGTTAAAGGCATGGAACACACACACACGCACGCGCATGATGTGCCATGGAGTATTACTTAGCCCTGAAAAAGAAGGGTATCCATGGGAATTCTCTGTGGTCCAGCACTTAGGGTTCAGCTCTTTCACTCCTGGGGTCTGGCTTCAATTCCTGGTTGGAGAACTAAGATCCCGATAGCTATGTGGTATGTCCAAAAGAAAGAAATAAAAAAAAGGAAATCCTGTCATTTGTGACAACAGGGACATACCTCTGAGGGCATTAGGCTGAGATAAATCACACAAAGAAAGACAAATACTGAACAATCTCACTTGTATGTGAAATCTTTTGAAAATATTGAACTCGAGAAGGTGGTGAGCAGCTCCACCTCCTCACAGGGTGCAAACTGACGTAAGGGGACACAAGACTGAGCTCTTTCTAAACTAGCTCCTGCCCACAAAAGACTGGGTCTCTAGTTTCAGACATGGAGCTAAGAGGATCTCAACCTTGGCTGCAAACCAGAAGCACCGAGGAGCTGTTAGAATCTCCGAGGCCCGGCTCACCCCCTGGATTCCGAGCCGTTCTGTCTGGGTCCGCCCAGGCATCGCTACATTTCTAAGGCCCTCCAGGTCATACGATGGTGCAGTCATCCTGCCAGACGCATGGTTCCCTACGCGGAGCTCACTCTTGCACTGGTGATACTCACAGGCAAGTCCACGGCGGCACCCTCCACACAGAGCCCAGTGGGGAAGGAAGAGAGAGCTCGGGCCGGGACAATGAGAGGCCTTAGCTTCTTACCTCTCCTGGCCCAGGAGGCGCATGTGTGTGTGTGTGCCGCAGAAAAAAGGACTGGCTTTTCCTGCCTGCTGCAGGCTCTCGGAAGGCTGGGCCCTTGCCCTCAGGGCTGGGGGAAGTGCAGGTCAGTGGCTGCCAGGCAGGATCACATCCCTGGTGAGGCTCCCACAAGCCCCACGCTTCAGGCTGTCCCAGCGAGAGGCCGCGGGTGGGATGGCTCAGTCACATGAGTCGTGACTGGGAGTGCCGGGCCAAGGGTCTGCAGGAAAAAGCCATCCGCCCTTGAAAACCGCACAACGGAGAGACAGCCATGTGTCGCATTTCCAAAGCAGAGCTGTGTGTAAGTTGCTCAGTCGTGTCCGACTCTTTGCCACCCATGCTAGGCTCTCCGTCCACGGGATTTCCCAGGCAAGATTACTGGAGTGGGGTGCCATCTCCTTCTCCAGGGATCTTCCTGCCCCAGGGATCGAACCCGCATCTCTTGCATCATCTCTTGCATTGGCGGGTGGATTCTTTACTGTTGAGCCACCTGAGGGGAGGAGGCACTGAATGGATGTGACGAAGACACCGCCACATCTTCTCTGCACTGCATGACAAAACGAAAAGTAAAATGATGAGCATTCAGGGAAGCACTGAATACCGAATCTGTCTAAAATTCCCAAACAAAATCCAGTTAAACATTTTAAAAGGAGAACTGAACTTGGACTGGCACCAAGCAGGGCTCCGAGGGGCCCTCCCAGGCACACTGGCCCTTTGTGTGCTCTGGTTTTGCTTCTTTCTCTCTTTCTCTGTCTGTCTAGGTTAATTTTATTTGACTGCACCGGGATGTTCAGCTGCAGCGTGCAGGGTCTTGTTTTTGCTGGGGCAGGCAGCATCTGTAAGTCGTGGCATGCCAGCTCTTAACTGAGGCGTGCGGGATCTACTTCCTGGACTGTGGATTGGGCCCAGGCCCCGGGACTGGGAGCACGGAGCCTTGCCTTATTTGTGGGAGAAAGGCTTTCATCTCCTAGGCGTTTCCCAGTTCCAAAGAGCAGACTCAAGAGTAACAGGACAGTAGGGTCATGGGATCCCTAGTTACTCCTGAAGTGACAGTGAAGTCGCTCAGTCGTGTCCGACTCTTTGCGACCCCACGGACTGTAGCCCGCCAGGCTCCTCCATCCACGGGATTCTCCAGGCAAAAATACTGGAGTGGGGCGCCAGTTTCTTCTCCAGGATCCTCCTGAAAGGATGCAGATAATCCGACACATATCCTTGAGCCATTCTGCAGAAACTAAGACTTCCCCCACCCCACCTCCATCTGCCCACAAGCAGAGACCCCAGACTGGCTGAAACCTGAAGGTCGATGACTGAGATTCCTGACACATGCACCCTGTTACCTCTCCCCCAACCAGTCAGAAGCAGGCCCATGAGCTGATCAGGCCCCTGCGACCTTCATTCCTAACACTATTGCTAAAACCCTAACCGGAATGCCCCAGGGATGAACTGTCCTTTCCAAAATGTCAGAAGCTGTCCGGCTCCTTGTGGTGGCAGATAAGACCCATCTCTGTGGGACTTCCCTGGTGGCTCAGTGCTCAAGACTCCAGGTTCCCAGTGCAGGGGGCCTAGATCTGATCTCTGGTCAAGGAACTAGGTCCCACATGTTGGAACTAGGACCTGGCACAGCCAAAATAAAAATAATAGTAAAAAAAAAAAAGACCCACTGCTACCTGTTCTCAGCTTTCCAGCTTCATTTCCAAGGAGGCTTGTGAGGGTCACTCCCTTGTTTTACCTTTGAATGTCATTTTGCTTGTTTGTTTTTAGATCCTAATCCTGTTATTCCAGATTAAATTCAGAATAGCAAAAAGGATAAATATCCCTCTACTTACCCAGTGGATCTAACTCCAAGATCCACTCCTGAGAATGGTCCTCCAGGAGCCCTGGTGATGCACGAGGTGGTCTGAGAGGGTACAAACATCTGGAGATCCTTAAGGAAGTCAGTGGGTCTAGACATGTCTTTCAGCCAGACTCTCCTAGTTCCTCAAGAATGGAATGCTCTCGAGCTAGTTTTGTGCGTCATGGGTTTTCTGGCGGCAGAAAAATGTCACCATTCGGTTCATCATGGCTGTGGTGTAACAGTAGCAGCTGGTTCACTGAACCAAATCATGATATTCACCGACAGTTTCATTTCCCTTAACTTTGTTTGTGGAAGTTTAGGTGACAGCACAGTGCCATGGCTTTCTTTCACCCTGTCGAACTTTGCGATCTGTTAGCACCTGCTAAGTCAGAATGTCTGAGATTTTCCTGTTTGTTCATGATAAGCATAGAGTTAGTTAGCGTGACAGAAGACCCCTAATACCGTGTCGTATTTCCCTGTAGCCTCCCCGATGCCCTGCCCAGCACAGGAACGATCTCGCTGCTGTTGATCAAAGATCTGCAGTGATTCGTATCATACCCCTTTCCAGACAACCCGTGTGAACAGCTAGCACCATATCGCCTGGCAAGTAGCTGGCACGTAGAACTATTTTCTCATGAAAGTTGAACAAGTAGAACATTCACTCTCAGTGTAAGTCCCTTTTGTCTCTCTCAGAATTGAGCAAAGAGAAAACTACTCAGCATTTCCCTCAAAGCCCTTGCTTGGACTTGAGCAGAACATTAAGGTCTTCTCTCTTGACGAAATCATTTTTTTTAAAACTTTTAATAGGAGCACATGTTCTTATTTGTAATTTTGCCTGCTCATTCTGGTGACCCGTCTCTGTATTTTAGGGGAAAACAGTGGATACAATAAGCTGAGACGGCTTCACCAGGCTCTCGAGGAAGAGCAGGGAGAGCATTCCGGACCTTGACGGGCATCATCTCTGCGGATTGGTCTGTAAGCCACCCCGAAAAGTGCAGCCAATAGAGGAGCAGCGCTGTCTGTTTCTCACCAGGCCTCAGTTCCGTCAGATTCACTGAAGGTCTTTCCAACGTGTGCTGGGCAAGGTGAGAGAAACAAAATGCGTGGTTCTCCTTTTGAGGAGCTGGTGAGTCCAGAGGTGCTGGGCCGTCCTGATAGTTTCTTGATTCATTAAGAACTCTGTTTTGATTTTATATACTCTGAGATGGCTTTTGCAGGAAACACTAATTTCTCGTCCTTACATGACTTAGATTTTTGAATCAGAAGGCAGAGAAAGAACGAGGGAGCTGAGAGATTTTTTGACAAACCAGAAGTTTCTATTCGCTTTGAATTCTCTCTTTTCTTTTAGCTTTGTCATGTTTTGTTTGTTTGCTTGTTTTCTCTTTTTTCTAAATGCAATCAAAGCTTTATATTGGATTCCAAAGATGCTCATATAAATTTTGCATGTATGTGAACTGCTCAGTCATGTCCAGCTCTTTGTGGCTTCACGGACTGTAGCCCACCGAGCTCCTCTGTCCATGGGGTTCTCCAGGCAAGAACACTGGAGTGGGTAGCTGTCCCTTCTCCAGGGGATTATCCCAGCCCAGGAATCGGGCCAGGGTCTCCTGTATTGCAGGCGGATGCTTTACCAACTGAACCACCAGAGAAACCCCAGATTCCGCGTATGTTCATGGAATTCCCAGCACAGCAGAGTGGGCAGTGCGCTATTGTGAGTGAAGGCTTTATGAGTTTTCCTTTGATTTATTTTCAATGCCCTTTACAACTCCATCAATTAGCCCTTTATGTGAAATTTTTTCTGGAGATTTTTAAAAACACAGGCAACAGCTTTTCACAGGTGGCATGAACCACTCACTGTGAGGTTTTGGACCAAACTTCAAAGTGTGATTTTGGGGAGTGTTCCCACACCACCAAGGGGCAACTGTGCGTGTGTGCCCAGTCACTTCAGTCGTGCCCAACTCTGCAATCCCGTGAACTATACGGCCTGTCAGGCTCCTCTGTCCATGGAATTTCCCATGGACAAGAAAACTGGAGCGGGTCGCCATTTCCTTCTCCAGGGCATCTTCCTGAGCCAGCGATCAAACCCGCGAGTTTGCGTCTCCGGCAGGCGGGCTCTGTATCACCAGCGCCACTGCAGCTGGGGGTCTGTGCGGCAGTCAGCTCGGCTCCACACCGCATGACTGGGGACCGCGTCAGACGAGCTGCCTCCTGCCCGGGGCAGAAGCCTGGCTCATCACCTGCGCTTCTGACCGACCAGCAGTAAATCAGTGACTCCCAGGATCCCCTCCTCAGGCTCAATCAGTTTGCTAGAGCAGGCTCACATAGCTCAGACTGTATTTGCTGTTACTGGTTTGTCCAGAAAGGTCATAGTTCAGGAACAGCTGGTGTGAGACGGGCACAGGCAGGTGGGGAAGGAGCGGGGAGTCCATGCCCTCCACAGGTGCCGCCTGCTCCCCAGATGACACGTGTTCAGCACGGAAGCTCTTGGAACCCTCATCTTCCAGGTGTTATAGAGTCTCCATGACGGAATCATGACTGATTAAATAGCTGACAGTTGGTGACTGACGGAACATCCAGCCTCCCCTCCTGGAAATCAGGAGGTCGCCCTGAGGCTCCAGCCTGCTTTCACGGTTTGGAACCTGCCTGCACCTGCCCCCTCCAGCCCACCTCCACCCCTCAGAGGCTCCCAAAGTCACCTCAGGAAGCAAAGTCTCAGTCAGTGTGGGGGAAGGGCTCGTTATGAACACCAAGACACTCACTTCACCTTTATGATGAAGCAATTTCAGGACTGAGGACAAGAGGGCAAGTACATTGATAAAAGGTAGTCTTGTTCTTGACTCTGGAATTCCAAGTTCTCGGAATTCCAAAGGTTTGGGAGGAATATGAGCCAGGATCTATGGACAAAAGCCAAATATATAGGAGAAATATATGTTGGTCACCTGAATGATCAGATAAATATTTATTATAGGTCATAATACTGCACACATTAAACCAGAAACTCAAAATAAAAACATTTATAAAGTATCTGTTCTTCATATTTTATTAGATTCATTATTATCTCCCATCCAAGTACTAACCAGGTCCGACCCTGCTTAGCTTCTGAGATCAGATGAGATCGGGCGCGTTCAGGGTGGTATGGCCGTAGACTAGATTCATTATTATCTAATGTTACTTATTCAACAATATTATTTTTGGGGCTTTCCCAGTGGCCCAGGAGAAAAGAGCAGTGACCCCACAAGTGTTCAGGAGTCTCTGGTGGAGGCTCGGGTCACTGGGGGCCTGCTGCAGGGCTGGGGGACCTTCATCACCTCCACCAGAGTTTGGCCTCAAGCAACAGGGAGGGAACACAGCCCCACCCCTCAACAGAAAATTGGATTAAAGATTTACTGAGCATGGCCCCGCCCATCAGAACAAGACCCAGTTTCCCCCTCAGTCAGTCTCTCCCATCAGGAAGCCTCCATAAGCCTCTTATCCTTCTCCATCAGAGGGCAGACAGACTGAAAACCACAATCACAGACAAGGAACCAATCTGATCCCATGGACCACAGCCTTGTCTAAATCAGTGAAACTATGAGCCGTGCCGTGTGGGGCCACCCAAGGTGGACAGGTCATGGGGGAGAGTTCGGACAAAGCGTGGTCCACTGAGAAGGGAGAGGCAGTCCACTTCAGTGTTCTTGCCCTGAGGACCCCATGAACAGCATGAAAAGGCGAAAAGGTAGGACACTGAAAGATGAACTCCCAGGTTGGTAGGTGCCCAATATGCTACTGGAGATCAGTGGAGAAATAACTCCAGAAAGAATGACGAGATGGAACCAAAGCAAAAACAACACCCAGTTGTGGATGTGACTGGTGACAGAAGCAAGGTCCGATGCTGTAAAGAGCAATATTGCACAGGAACCTGGAATGTGAGGTCCATGAATCAAGGCAAATTGGAAGTGGTCAAACCGGAGATGGCAAGAGGGAATGTTGACATTCTAGGAAGCATTGAACTAAGATGGACTGGAATGGGTGAATTTAACCCAGATGACCATTATATCTACTACTGTGGGCAGAAATCCCTTAGAAGAAATGGAATAGCCCTCATACTGAACAAAAGAGTCCAAAATGCAGTACTTGGATGCAATCTCAAAATAACAAAATGATCTTTGTTCGTTTCCAAGGAAAACCATTCAATATCATGCTAATCCAAGGCTATGCCCCAACCAGTAACACTGGAGAAGCTGAAGCTGAACAGTTCTATGAAGCCCTACAAGGTCTTCTAGACTAACACCCAAAAAAGATGTCCTCTTCATTATAGAGGACTGGAATGCAAAAGTAGGAAGCCAACAACTACCTGGAGTAACAGGAAAAGTTGGCTTTGGAGTACAAAAGGAAGCAGGTCAGAGGCTAACAGAGTTTTGCCAAGAGGACTCACTGATGATAGCAACAACACAGGAGAAGACTCTACACATGGACATCACCAGATGGTCAATACGGAAATCAAACTGATTATATGCTTTGCAGCCAAAGACAGAGAAGCTCTATATAGTCAACAAAAACAAGACTGGGAGCTGACTGTGGCTCAGATCATGAACTCCTTATTGTCAAATTCAAACTTAAACACTACTAGATCATTCAGGTATGACTTAAAACAAATCCCTTATGCCTATAGAGTGGAAGTGAGAAATAGATTCAAGGGACTAGATCTGATAGACAGAGTGCCTGAAGAACTATGGACAGAGGTTCATGACATTGTTCAGGGGGCAAGGATCAAGACCATCCCCAAGAAAAAGAAATGCAAAAAGGCAAAATGGTTGTCTGATGAGGGCTTACAAATAGCTGAGAAAAAAAAGAGAAGCCAAAGGCAAAGGAGAAACTGAAAGATAAGCCCATTTGAATGCAGAGTTCCAAAGAATAGCAAGGAGAGAAAAGAAAGATTTCCTCAGTGATCAGTGCAAAGAAATAGAGGAAAACAACAGAATGGTAAAGATTAGAGATCTCTTCATGAAAATTAGAGATATCAAGGGAACATTTCATACAAAGATGAGCACAATAAAGGACAGAAATGATATGGACCTAACAGAAGCAGAAGATATTAAGAAGAGGCGGCAAGAATACACAAAAGAACTATAAAGAAAAGATCTTCATGACCCAGATAATCACGATGGTGTGATCACTCATCTAGAGCCAGACATCCTGGAATGTGAAGTCAAATGGGCCTTAGGAAGCATCATTACGAAAAAAGCTAGTGGAAGTGATGGAATTCCAGTTGAGCTATTTCAAACCCTAAAAGACAATGCTGTGAAAGTGCTGCCCTCAGTATTCCAGCAAATTTGGAAAACTCGGCAGTGGCCACAGAACTGGAAAAGGTCAATTTTCATTCCAAACCCAAAGAAAGGCAATGCCAAAGAGTGCTCAAACTACCGCACAATTGCACTCATTTCACACGCTAATAAAGTAACGCTCAGAATTCTCCAAGCCAGGCTTCAGCAAAACGTGAACCATAAACTTCCAGATGTTCAAGCTGGATTTAGAAAAGGCAAAGAAACCAGACATCAAATTGCCAACATCCGTTGGATCTTCCAAAGAGCAAGAGAGTTCCAGAAAAAAAAAAATCTACTTTTGCTTTACTGATTATGCCAAAGCCTTTGACTGTGTGGATCATAATAAGCTAGAAAATTCTGAAAGAGATGGGAATAACAGACCACCTGACCTGCCTCTTGAGAAATCTGTATGCAGGTCAAGAAGCAAGAGTTACAACTGGACATAGAACAACAGACTGGTTCCAAATAGAGAAAGGAGTACATCAAGGCTGTATATTGTCACCCAGAGTACATTCTGCAAAATGCTGGGCTGGAAGAAGCACAAGCTGGAATCAAGATTGCCAGGAGAAATATCAATAACATTAGATATGCAGATGACACCACCCTTATGGCAGAAAGTGAAGAGGAACTAAAAAACCTCTTGCTGAAAGTAAAAGAGGAGAGTGAAAAAGTTGGCTTAAAGATCAACATTCAGAAAACTAAGATCATGGCATCCGGTCCCATCACTTCATGGCAAATAGATGGGGAAACAGTGGAAACAGTGTCAGACTTTATTTTGGGGGGCTCCGAAATCACTGCAGATGGTGATTGCAGCCATGAAATTAAAAGACACTTACTCCTTGGAAGAAAAGTTATGACCAACCTTGACAGCATATTGAAAAGCAGAGACATTACTTTGCCAACAAAGGTCCGTCTAGTCAAGGCTATGGTTTTTCCAGTGGTCATGTATGGATGTGAGAGTTGGACTATAAAGAAAGCTGAGCGCCGAAGAATTGATGCTTTTGAACTGCAGTGTTGGAGAAGACTCTTAGGCAAGAAGATCCAACCAGTCCATCCTAAAGGAGATCAGTCCTGGGTATTCATTGGAAGGACTGATGTTGAAGCTGAAACTCCAGTACTTTGGCCACGTCATTGGACGAGTTGACTCACTGGAAAAGACCCTGATGCTGGGAAGGATTGGGGGCAGGAGGAGAAGAGGACGACAGAGGATGAGATGACTGGATGGCATCACCGACTCAATGAACGTGGGTTTGGGTGGACTCCGGGAGTTGGTGATGGACAGGGAGGCCTGGGGTGCTGTGGTTCATGGGGTCACAAAGAGTCGGACATGACTGAGCGACTGAACTGAACTGAACTGAACACTTATGCCATCGGATTTTGAAGAGTTCTAGACTGAAAACACAGTTTGGTGACTAGGCTGGAGAATTGGGTACTTTTAAGTACCGTTAGTGGAATTACCTTGACGAAGGCCATGTGGTCTGGTACGTGGCATAAGGTAGGCATAAGATAATGATTTGTTGACGTAATGCAAGATTACTTTTCTGAATGGAAAGTGCGTGGACTTTGCTATCAGACAAAGCAGAATTTTTTTCTGGCCCTGCCATTTATTTACTAAGCAAACTTAAAGCAATTTACTGAACTTCTTTATGCTCCAACTTTCCTTTTTAGAAAATGGAGCTACTTCCGACCTTTTACAATTGTGACATATAACGAGATAACATAGGCAGGGCTTCATCCAGGGGCTGCCCAGTTTATTTGCAAGGGGAGCAGAAGAGTTTCTTCTCTCTTAATTTCTCTGGCCACGCAGAAGAATTCCACATGCCCAGAACATTTTACCCAGGCTCTCTTCACATTCTGCTTCCTGGCCATCTGAGCATCTCTCTATTTTTCTAATCTCCAGTCTCCCCAGGTCTGCCCTTTTATGCTGCCCACAGTTCAGTCACATCTCCAGTTAAGGATGACTTACTACCAGCACTTCAGTTTTTTCGTAGACTCACAAACACTGCCTTTTGTGGGTTGTATTGAGTCCCCAAAAAGTTGTTTTTGAGTCCTACTCCAGGCTCTTGGGAATGTTATCTTATTTAGAAATAAGGTCTTTACAGGTGTGATCAAGTTGAGATGAGGTCAGACTGGCCAGACTTCACTGGGGTGAAGTGGGCCCTGAACCCAATGTAACCTCATAAAAAGCCGAAAAAAAACCGAAAGCCTTATAAAAAGAGGAGTTTGGACCAAAGACCACACTGGGGGAATGCCACGTGCTGATGGAGGCAGAGGTCAGAGGGGAGCATCTCCAAGCCATGGAATCCTAAGGTCGGCTGGTAACTCAGGAGCCAGAGGAGGCTCCTCCCAGAGGCTCCCTCCTCCTAAGGGAGCACAGCCCACGGACGCGTCTCCTCTGGACTTCCAGCCTCCGGAGCCGGGAGCGGCTGAGTCTGCTCCATGGAGTCCCTGGTACTCTGGTGAGAAGCCCAAGGAGACTGATGCGCTGCCCCCAGAGGTCACTGGGCTCCCAGTTTGACTCCGTCATCATCTGCGGCTCAGATGGAGGCAGCACTCGGTTTTGACAGTTCTGGATAAATCCCTGAATATATAGTCTTGATGTTCCAACAGGAAGCCAGGCCTAGAAAAGGGGAGAATATTTAAGGATTAGATGGGCTAAAAAAATTCTAAGGAGACAAAGCAGAGAGCGAGGTTAGCCTCGGGAGAGAGGGCTGCAGGGGCAGGTTCCCGACCAGGAGCCCGCAGGGCCTCCACTTCCCTGGCCATGTGCCGGAGGGTGGGCTAGCAGCGGCAGTCCAGGGCTTCTGGGGCTGCCAGGCTCCTTCCTGCTTGCTACCAGGGCAGACAGCGTCACCCATGGGAGGTGGGGACACCGGGGACACATGTCACCTCACGGGACAGGACTGACTGACCGGAGGGCATCAGTCCATCCTGACGAGGGGACGCGATCACCGTGGATCGCTGACTGCTGGTGCCCCAGGGGCCCTTCTCCCCACACTTGCCGCTCGGTCCTCGTGCTAGGAGCCCAGCCCCGTGTCCGCCGGAGGGTCTGTCTGTCTGTCTGTGGCCTCGGTCCCGGCGACAAACCCTCTCTGCCCCCTGCCCCACCTCTCCACTGAGATTCCCGGAGGGGCAGCTTGCATCCTCGGGGCTGATGTCTGCTGTAGGAACTCGGGGCGAGTTTCGGCAGAGCTGCCCCGAGGCTCACTAAGTGCATCTTTAGACGGATGATCAGGACACAATCAAGGACAGAGCCGGGCACACTTCAGCCCTCCTGCAATGACCAGCTTGCATGCTTGGTCCTCCCGGATCCACAGAGACTGAGATTGGAGGCCGGATGAGAAATCTAGGCCTTGCTGGGGCCCTGCCGCAGCAGGAGGCAGCGAGAACAAACAGGTTCCCCTGCTCACTCCCTGAGGGAGAGGGGGCTGGTTCCTCGCCTGGCGTGAGGGTAGGGTGGGTCCGGGGGTCAGCCGGAGGGGAAGCTTAGGGGGTCTGCCTACCCCTCTGGTGGTGCTGGGTGCAGGGGGCATGCACCATACCCTGCTTTTGCTCCCAACGCTGCTCTTGAGCAGTGGGTTTTTTTGCCTTCTGATAGCTTTTTGTTCATAACTTGCCCCCACTGCACATAACTGTTTGAGTCCCTTATCATTCCCTTGTGTCATATTTTGTTGCTTGAGGAGAGGTTAGTCCAGGTGCAGACACTGCAGCAAGGGACCCAGGTCCCAGCCCGTCTCACTTCTCGACCCGGAGAAGATTCCTTCAGGCGTGTCTCCCAGGGGTTGAAAGACGCGCCCTCTTGGTGGGGAGGAGGGGGCTGTTAAGAAAATTTACTAGGATCCTAATTTTTCTTACCATCTCTCCCAGACTGTCTAGCAGATTCTCTAACACACAGCATTTCTGATGTGAGCCTTTACAATCCTAAAGTTCCCCTGTTACCTGCTCACACTGGGCCCTGAGCCAAGAACCTTCTAGGCACACAGGTACTGGAGGCAAGGTCAGAAACAGAGGTGGACTCGGCCTGGAGGAGCTGGAGATTTATGACAGCGTCTCGAATGTGCTCAACACGTCAGCATAAAGTTTTCTGGAATCGGAATCCTTACTATTAAAAGTGAGACCTATGTCATAACCTTGAGGCAATTTTGACATTTTATAAAGATCAGACTAGTAGCCAGGAACTGGAAGGGTCCTCTAGGCGGTCAAGGGTGTTTTATTCCCTCATCTAATTTAAAGAATAATACATTACTTCAATTCCAGTGTTTCGAGTTATTGGAGAGTCACTTTTTACTGGGCACGGCTTTGTAAACATCATGAGGAGCGGAGTGAGCACGTGTGCGTCCTCATGTCCAGAGAGAAGGTGAGACTCAGGGCTCAGGGAGGCCGAAAGCTTTAGGTACTTCCCCCTGGGTTTGCTGCCAGTAACCGTGGAAAAGCTGCGCTGTGCGCCTGAGTGGAGGCTCTAGTCAGACGGTCCAGGAGGGCCCCATGGCCCTGCTCCCTGGGGCTTTTTCTGAATTAAGAAACTAAGATTACCAGAGGGGAAACCTTTCCCAATGAATAGCTCTTCTCCCATGAAAGCTATCAGTGCAACTAGAAGCTTTGGAAATTTAAAAACAAAGCGGGCAGAGGTGCGGGGGTCAGCAGGCCCCCACGCTCCGCTCGAGACAGCTGTGTCCGACAGGGCCCAGTGGCATCCTTCACTGCTCGTCTGCCCGGAGCCGGAGCGCTGTCTGAGGCAGCCGTACGTGCGGGAATGTGGGAGATCCAGGTCTCCAACTGTCTGGGTTACATTTTCCTTTTTCTGAAAACATGATCTAAATAGCTTGCTGCAGTGGGATCTCATCTGTCAAAGGAGAAACCCAAAGCAGAGGTGACAGATCTCAGGAAGTCCTCACAAAGCCCAGGGCTGGCTAATCACTTGCTAGTTTTGTTTCTGAATCTCTGCTGCTTCTGCCACAAATCCCAGGACAGGAGACCTGCCCAAGCTGATTTTATTCTGTAGA
This sequence comes from Antilocapra americana, assembly GCA_007570785.1. Taxonomy (NCBI): domain Eukaryota; kingdom Metazoa; phylum Chordata; class Mammalia; order Artiodactyla; family Antilocapridae; genus Antilocapra; species Antilocapra americana. Next base: position 348,272 of record ML664181.1, read on the forward strand.
GAAACACAGTGAAAGACAGGGGTCTGAGCTGTCTCTTCTTCAGTGGGACTTACAAGATTTGACTTAAAACTTCACTACTTCTATCCTTTATTTTCTGGAACGCTGCTATAAATCCTGAAATAGAGGGAAAGCAAAAAGAAAATGGTCTCTTCTTTCCCCCATATGTTTGCCCTGCTACAGTTCTTGTCACTCAGTCACACACAGGCACACACACACACACACACAACCATTTCACTGGCTTTTCAGTGGAGATTCAAGGCCCCATGTTTGGAGTTTCTATCTTGTCTGCATTGCTTTGATCATCAGAGTTCCGTGTGGGACACAGGAACCACGGAAGGCAATTCAAGTGGAAAGGGGTTTTAGGGCAAGACAGCCTGTTTACAAACTCTTTGCAAGACAAGAGATTGGAAGTTTAAAAAACAAAACAACTAAGCGTGCAATTACCACGTGGCCCGGCAGTTACACTCTTGGGCTAAATGAAAACTATGGCCACACAAAAACGTGTGCATGAATCGTGTACGTGTTCCCACCCACAGACCAGAAACAATCCAAATACTCTTCAGCGGGTTAGGGTCGGGGCTGCATGAACTCTGGGGCACCCACACCACGGACGGGCTGTTGATACACAGCATTGGGATACGGATCTCTGGAACTCAGGCTCAGTGAAAAGAGCTGATCCACGGAGACTGAAGCTGTAGGAGTTCATTTACAACACTTAGTGAAGGGTCCGCTGCAGAAGCCAAGGATGGAGTAGCAGCTGCCAGGGACGGGGGTGGGCTGGGACGGCAGCAGGAGGGTCCTTGTGCCGTCAGAACTGTCCGTATTTCGAGCTGGTAGATAAACAGACCCACACGTGTGATAGAAAGGTGTGAACCAAACGCAAGCATGTACGCGTGAGTACGAGCAGAACAGGAAAACTGCACAGCACTGGCGTACTGGCTCAGCGTCGATATCCTGCCTGTGATGCTGCACTGCGGTTTCTGAGTGACCACGGGGGAGATCTGGTGAAGGGTACATGGCGTGTCCCTGCATCATTTCCTACAAATACATTTTAATCTACAATCATTTCAATAAACACGTTGGTTCAAAAGGAAATCTTTGTGAGCAGTGGAGGAACAGAGGCGGGAGGGCTGTCACTGGGCTGCTGACGTCAAGGGTGTGACGTTGCCTTGCGCCAAGCCGGGGTTCAGGAAGTCGCTGCTGACGCCACTCCCTCTGGCTCCTTGTGAAACTGGTAACAGACCTAAACTTGGAGTCCAGCTGCCAAAAATCTTTCCACTGTGTGACCAGCAAGGAGAAAGACGGCGCCCGTTTCCCTTCCACCTGTCACAGTCTGGTGGAACTCAATTTTTTAAACTCTAGATGCAAAATAATCCAGGAAGTGTGGGTCTGCTGCTGCTGTTCAGTTGCTAAGTCACGTCTGACTCTACGTGGCCCCATGCCAGGTTCTTCTGTCCCCCATCTTCCAGAGTTTGCTCAAATGCATGTCCATCGAGTTAGTGATGCTATCTAATCATTTCATCCTCTGTCCTCCCCTTCTCCTGCCCTCAATCTTTTCTAGCATTGGAGTGTTTTCCAATGAGTTGGCTCTTTCCGTCAGGTGGCTAAAGTACTGGAGCTTCAGCTTCATCATCAGTCCTTCCAATGAATATTCAGGAGTGATTGCCTTTAGGATGGACTGATTGGCTCTCCTTGCAGTCCAAGGGACTCTCAGAGTCTTCTCCAGCACCACAATTTGAAAGCATCAATTCTTTGGCACTCAGTCTTCTTTTTAACACTTCATTTTTTTTTTCCAGGTAGAATATGGGAATATGGAATGGGATTGGAAGAACCAAGCATGATTTTTACCATTATCAGCTATTAGCTCTGTGACCTCGGCAACAGTTTTTTACAAATTGCAGTCACCATTCTTAGATGACATGTTACAAAGTTCTGGACACAATTCCAATCAATGTGTGTTTTGAGGAGGGTTTCCCCATAGCACCAAGGAGCAACTCTCCAACATCAGCTGGGTGTCCTCCAACACAACTCAGTTTTGACACTTCTCACCCAGAGCTGAGCCAAGGAGAGAGGCTGCAGAAGGAACCAGCCCTGCAGACACCTGATCTCGGACTCCAGCCTCCAGAACTGTGAGGAAGGAGATTTCGGTTGTATAAGCCCTCGCTCTGAGACAGTCTGTGGAAACCACCGTGCTGGCCTGCCGGTGTCCCTGGGCTCCTCTGGATTCGGGGACAGCGGCCACGGGAATGTGCATCGCTCCTGAGAGGCTCTTTGGTGGGCAACATTTTATACCAGAGGAGCGCTTGTGCACAAGGGAGGAGGCAGGGCAAACACCAGCTGCCTGAGACGGTCAGGGAAGGGGCTTTAGAGGCCGCGCGAGGGGGGTCAGGGGTCTAATTGGTTGGCGTTGAGGTGAAGTTTCAAGCATCATCAACCATCTGATTTCAACAGGGCTGGGGCCCACCTGCTTGTCAAGCAGTTTTCATCCTGTTCATCTGATGGGGGCCTGCTTCCTGCAGAAACAGCTTGGGAGTAGGGTCAGGTCTTTATCTGTATCTTTTAGGGAACTGGCAGTTCTGTTGGGTGGAGTTTTACAATCCCGCTTTTGTTCTTTGGAAATTGTGTACATACATCAGGGAACAGAGATAATCTTTCAGAAGCCCCACCCTTCAGGAGCTGCTTACGCCTGCTTAGGCAAGGCCATACTTCCGTCCTTTTCCAAAATGGCTGCACTCTTGTCTTACTGCTTCATCACCTTTTTTCAGAGACATTTTCTAGGGAAATACCCTTCCTTTTAAATTCCCTCAATATTTTGTAACTGTTTACAGGCCCTAAAATATAGTCGATCTCCTGTCCGGGGGTCTTCCACCGTTAGGCTTCTTAGCAGGACCGACTGAAGAAGAAGTGATGGGGGTCTCAGCTGCAGATAAACTTGGCACATCCTCCCTAAATACCCAGTTCTTTCCAGCAACTTTGGGGAAATGTTAAATAATTTATTTGCAAATAAACTCAAAGCATATCTATATTAAGACAAACCTAACTTTTTAGTAGACTCTAGTGGATTTCACAGACATTTCTTGCTTATAGCAAGTTCCTCCAATGACAGTGCTTCCACTCCTCTGCTTCAGGGCCTCTCTGCTCACCAAGAGGCCATTCTTCAGTCATTCTCTGTGTAGAAGGGACAGCAGAGAGGCAAGTGAATCCAAAGCTGAGTCTATCCACAAAGCTAAGCAGTATTCCTGTTGGGGAGAGGAATATGCACAATGCTGGGAGGCAGAGCATAGGGACTGGGAAGTTCCATTTCCTCCCTGGATTCCCGCCAGCGCTCAGGTACACACACCTGCTGCCCTGCCAGGGTCTGAGTCACCTCCGCTCACTCCCCTGCCCTACCTGCCGCTGCCAGGTGCAAGCCACATTCAGCAGGCCTCAAGCTAGACCCCCACCTTGCATCACAATTATTTTTTGAATTGGACATGTCCAGGGTTACTTTCAAGAATTCTTTTCGCTGCACATGGGTGAGGCCAGAGACTTTTGTCCTGCTCTGCCAGTCCCTACTAGAGCATTTTGAATCGAGTTACTTGGAACCTCCTGCCTGGTTCCAATCCTCAGAGAAATATGAGAAGAGCCAGAAAGCAGGGTAGAAGTGAGGCCAGTCATTGCCCACATGTGTGACCCCATTCAGGGGGCTTATAACACTGTCCTTCAGGAAGCAGAGAACCAGACTCCTCAAAAGGTATTACAGCAGGTTTCCAGGAATTACAGCTTAGTAATTTCCCGCGTAGCTTAGTCTGTAAAGCATGTGCCTGCAATGCAGGAAACCTGGGTTCAATTTCTGGTCGGGAAGTTTCCCTGGAGAGTGAAATGGCAACCCTCTCCAGTATTCTTGCCTGGAGAATTCCATGAACAGAGGGGCCTGGCGGGCTACAGGCCATGGGATCTCAAGAGTCGGACATGACTGAGCACCATCTTTCTTTCTCCAGGAATTACTTGTCAAAGCCAGTGACCCAGGGCCACGACCCCTGGGTTCAGAATTAAGGGCCTTCTCCCAAGGTAAAGGTCAGCCCCTGGTTCATCCCAGCACCCTCGGCACAATGAGGATTCTGGGAGAGTCGGCAGGGTGGAGGGAGGACGATCAGCGTCGGATGGGCAGGTCCAGGCGGCCGACGGCCCGCCCGGTCCACTGCCGGCCCTGGACGGGCAGGCCTGGCGCGAAGACCCAGCATCCCAGTGTCCGCCCGCGATCTGGACCAGCCCGCGCGGGCCCGCCCGACGCCCCGCCCTCCCCGCGAGCGCGGCGCCGGCGGGGTGGGCGGGGCCCGGCAGGGAGGGCGGGACTTGTGGGCAGGGGGCGGGCCCGGCGGGAGGCGTGGAGCGTCGGGCGGTGACGCGGCCCCGGCCGGGTGGGCGGGGCCCGGCGGGGAGGGCGGGGCTTGTGGGCGGGGTGGGCGTGTCCGGCGCCGAGCGTCGCGCGGTGACGCGGCCACGCGGCGCCCGCCGGGCCGCATCCCGGCCGCCCCGCCCCCGGCCCGCCCCGCCGGCCTCCGGGCGGCCTGTCAGAGAGGCGGCCGGCGGCGGCGCTGGTCCCTGCAGCCGGCTCCGCGCACACCCCCGGCGATCGGCGCCTCCGGTCAGCTCGCGGACATGGCCCAGGCGGCGGCGCACTCCCCCCGCGCCCGCGGCGCCGGGGACGCCGAGACGGGCAAGGCCAGGAAGGTGGCGCTCATCACGGGCATCACGGGCCAGGTGAGCGGCGGGGGTCCGCGCCGGGGCCGGGGGCCGGGGGCCGGGGGCCGGGGTCGCCCCGCCGGGGTCCGCGCCGGGGCCGGGATTTTGGGGGCCGGGATTTTGGGGGCCGGGGGCCGGGGGCCGGGGTGGGC
>ML664181.1:353158-424376 GCA_007570785.1 Antilocapra americana
CCGGGGTCGCCCCGCCGGGGTCCGCGCGCGGGGGCCGGGATTTTGGGGGCCGGGGTCCAGGGGTGGGCGCCGGGAGCCGGGGTCTTGGGGGCCGGGGTCTCAGGGGCCGGGGTGGGCGCCCTGGTCGCCCCACCGGGGTCCGCGCGCGGGGGCTTCCCTGCCGCCGCGGCCCCTTGCCGGTCCCCGGTCGCAGAGGAAACGAGAGGGAGCCGGGCTGTGCGGCTGCAGACCAGGAAACGTGCGTCTGTTGTGTGCTTTTTAAACAGAAAGCCCGCCTCGCAGGAGCTGCTGTTAGCCTGCAGTTCCGTATCCGCGGCCGCGCATGCACGCGGGGCGGCCGGTCCCCTGCTCAGGTAGCGATGGGCAGCGCTAGTAAAGGCGGTGACCCCAAGGCGCTGCTGCCCTGCCCACTGCGGCCAGTCACCTGCTGATGCCTCTCGTTTGGTTTCCCAGCTGCCCTTCCAGGGGGTGCTCTTATGACTCCCACTTCACAGACGGGGCAGCTGAGGCTGCGATCGGTGCCCTAGGAGGTGTTCAGCGGGATTCTCACTGCGTTCAGACTCCCTGGGGCTGAAAGTGGAAACCGGTCTAGAGCTTTAGGCAATGCTGACTGCTGGCTACCTGATAACTTCCTGGTTACTCCTGCCTCTCTTACTGTGTTTACGTTAATTACAGTAAATGTGGGTTTAAAAACTGGTGGCAGAGGTGGGCGGGCTGGAGATGTGAGATTGAGGAAGAGAACTCTTGAATTCACTCGAGAGACTGCATGCTTCCAGTATCCCTGGAGAAGTCAGTTAAGCTGTTCTTATAACTCTGTTGGTATGGCTCATGGCAAGTCAAGTGCTAGCAGTGTGAATCCACGCGGGTTAGAAAGGAACCCTTGCTCACAGGCTGAGCGGGCAGTGGTTACCTCCCCCCTCATGTGCACCGTTGAGCCCCACCTCTTAATCTCTTCACCAGTGTTCCCCGCTTGCCCCCAGCCCCCACCCTCTGCCTTGTCCCCTCACTTGTTGGGTGGTGGTGTTGGCGTCCTCAGCCCTGGCCCGTGCTGAACTGTAGGGCCACATAAAGCCCCTGGTGGAGGTGACTCGTCCGCTCTGCACTTATCTTCCAGGACAAGGACTCCCCCGGTGGGTATCGGGGGTCTGGGAGAGCCGTGAGGCCAATGGGAAGGGTCTGGAGATCCACACCCATGGTCCATTTTCTTCATTGCTTTGGATGAGATCTTGCTGAACGGCTCACTCTGCTAAACATTTGCTATATGTCTCAGTGTAAGAGGCAGGTATGTTTTCTGTCCCCATTTTACTCCTGGCTTAGTAAGGTTATGTTCCCTGCGGGTGCATACCTCCTGAGTGTCAGGGCTGAGATCTAAGCCCAAGAGTTGCTCTAAGGCATCTTGTTACACTGCCTCTGTGGTGAGCCACCCACGTGAAATTACAGCTCTGTGTGTGTGTGTGTGTGTGTGTGTGTGTGTGTGTGTGAGTGAGCAAGAGAGAGAGATGAGGTGGGCCAAGGGATCGATTTTACTCTAAGAAGGAGTCTCTTAGAGGAGAGGTGGAAACTGCCGCTCTGGCCCTTAGGGCTGCCCTGGCCACTAGGCCAGCGTGGGCTCCTGTCGGGTTGTCCCAAGCGTGCACTTGAGGATGCGTGCAGGCGTCTGTCTGCCGTGGTCTTCACTGTCAGCAGTCACCCCAGCTTTCTCCCTCTCGTCTCTCCTGACAGGAGCTGTGAATGGTTTCCCGGGTTTTTTTTCTGACTAACTGCGTCGCCGCCTCTAGGCCCTTTGCCCTCACCCCAGGCTCGCCCTGTGGTCTGACTGCACCTGCTCCTCTTTACTCTGCCAGGGAATGTTCCCGCTGGTCCCCGAATATTGCTGCCTGTGCCTCTTCAGGGTCGTTGTTTGTGGCTGAATGCCCTCACAGATCTCCCTCCTCCTAACTAAAAGCCTCTGTGCCTGCACCATCCAGCCAGCTGCAGCCGTTGCAGGGTTTGTATTTGCGTCTCTTTGTATTTACGGACATGCGGTCTCTGTTGGTTACGCAGATAGTGTACATACCTTAGGTTTTTTTTTTTTCTTTTTACTTTCTTTGGTTTGTAAAACCTTTAAAATAGAAACCCCTTTCTGACTCGTTACATCCCCCATGACTTCTCCAAGTGGGCTTGCAGAATGTGGACTTACTCTTCTCGTTAGTGCATCGTGTGTGTCTGCAGGATGTCTGGCTTGCTTTGATGCCCCTGGGGACAGGAGGATATGTAGGGTGTCCTCTGCCCTCCAGAACTGCACAGTTTTGGAAGGACTTAATGCAGGTGACAGCATTTGTGTTGTCCAAGTGTCGGAGGCCCCAGGACTGGTTCGTGCAGCCTCAGGACTCTGGGGGAAGCCACCGACTGCTGCAGAGGGCAGAGACTGTGTCCTGGGAGAACAGCGGGTACAGAGTGTGCGGGGTGGTTTGGGGGGCAGTGAGGATCAAATATAGTGATAATGGGAGGGTATTTAATAATTTATCCTGGAGAAGGAAATGAGGACCCACTCCAGTATTCTTGCCTAGAGAATTCCACGGACAGAAGAGCCTGGTGGGCTACAGTCCAGGGAGTCACGAAGAGTCGGACACGACTGAGTGACTGACACATATGTAATAATTTATAAAATTTCATTCTCCTTGCTCCCTTCCAAAAAGATTCTGAGGTGGCTTCAATAAAAATCACATCATCAGACCATCCTAAGAAGAATGAAACAACCAGGAGTCTGCAGTGAGGGCTGTAGAAAGATGGAGAGTGTGCCCCCAACGCCGAGGACGGCTGCCAGGCGGTCGTGAGACTTGGCTTTGGTCTCCCTGACAGTCGAGACAGTGGGTGGGCGAGAGAGGCTTCATGCGCACTGAGCTCTCTGGGGGACACAGAGCAGAACGACACGTGAGGAGCTCAGTAGGGTCATCCCCCCGATGGACTGTGGGAGCACCCTGGGTGGGTGCAGACTTTGGAGAAGTGAACGGTCAGCGTTTGTAGACTCGCCTTGGTCCTTCTGCTGTCGGTTGTGTCAGGCTAGTCTCTGCCAGGAGCATAGGCAGGTTGGAACTTAGATTGCCTTGTTGGGTCTGCGTGGGAGGATGTTGGTGTTTTAGATGTGTGGGAGTTGCCCCAGTGAGTCCTTCACACCCGCAGGTACCCTTGACTTTCCTTAGGAAGTGGTCTCGACGTGCTCAGACATGTCAGCAGGCCCGAGTTCCAGAGTTCCACACCATGACACACGGGGGACAAAGCGTTCCTCTGTACGTGGTTGGAAAGGCAGTCCTGGTCAAGAGGAGTTACCTTGGTGGAAGACCGCATGCTTTTGCTGAGCCTTGCGTAGAGCAAAGAGAAAACCGTTTGAGTTGTCAAGGTCAGATTATTTAAACTATGATATTTTGCCTTGGAATTGCGTGTTTATGGCCTTGTTTCTTTTTTTCACTACTTTGATTATGTTCTTTTGATTGTATTCTAGCTCCTGTAGGTCACCCGTAGCCTTTAAGGGGCACATGTGTGAAATAGGTGCCCCAGCTCCCTGGGCTCAGGTGGCTCTCACAGGCTTCTTCGGCTTCCAAGGGTGGACTTGAGAGGCCAGGAGATGGCCGCTGAGGGTTGGCAGGGGTGCCACCCTTCTCCTGCTGCTCTGCTCCCTGCGGGTTGGGGTCTGTCCCCGCCGACAGGCCCGCGTGTCCGAGGAGACGGGCAGTCCCCTGCTCTGGTCTCCTGTACCCTGACACGTATGCTGGGGAACCTCCTGGCCTGCTCTTGACACACACCGCTGACCTGCCTTTTCCCTGATGGGGGCTGACTCTGCACAGATGCTTCCCTCACTTAAGAGAGGCCTCCCGCTTCTCTCCTCCAACAAGCCTAATGTTAGTCTGAGAGTGGTTCTCCATTTCATATCTCCTAGATTTCCAGTAGCGATTTTTTCCCATGCTTCATTAGTCTCCTCCTAGAGGCAGGTACGTTCTGGGGCAGATCATCCTCCATTCAGTCATAGACGTGCTAGTGACCATGGTTCGGTCAGTGTCAGCAGGTGTTTGAGCATCAGCCACGTGTCCAGCCCTGGGGTGCAGTGCCTGAGGGAGCAGGCAACGGAGCAAGCCTGCTCGTGGCCCCGTCGTTCCCGACAGCGACGTGGCAGTGACGAGGGGCGACGATGGTGGCTGAGGTGCGCGGGGCGTCCGCTGGGTGCCAGGCCTCGCCCAGTGGGCTTTGCATCTATTTCCCTTTCGGAGCAGGGGAGCCCTCCTGCGAGGCAGTTTCTGTCACCCCGGGGAAATGCAGAGGTTGAACACTTCGCCCAAAGGTCGCTCCCATCCTCATTTACAAAGTCAGGTGTGAAATATAAAGCCAGTGATTTGACTTCCTATCAAGTTTTTAACTAGTATTAACAAGTTCTAAGGACAGGTGAATAAGTTTTAAGGAGAGGTGGATACATTGTCACGTTTGAAATAAAGCACATTCGAGAGTTTTCTTTTTTTCCTTTGTGCAGCAGTGGAGAGATGCAGGCTTCAGCAGTGAGGCGGGTCCGCGTTGCCGCCGTGCTCCGCACCGCTCGCTTGCTGTGCTCTTGTGCGGGTCAGGCTTTCTTGGCAACTTGTGGACTCTGCAGCCTGGGCTCTGTCTTGGGGTGGCGGAGGAACACTTGGACTTCTTGGCTAGTGCGGGTTTGAGCCCCTGCTTCACCCCTGAGGCTGCGTCAGCTCGGGCATGGTGTTTACCGCCGCTGCCCTGTCAGAAGAGTTATTCCTACCGGATAGAAAAGAGGTCCTAGCAGTGACCAACCAAGATGGCACATTAAAAGGCAAAGAGATTACGTTGCCTACAAAGACCTGTAGAGTCAAAGCTATGGTTTGTCCTGTAGTCATGTAAGGATGTCATAAAAAAAGGCAGAGTGCCAAAGAACTGATGCCTTCAAACTGATGCCTTCAAACTGTGGTGCTGGAGAAGACTCTTGAGAGTCCCTTGGTCAGCAAGCAGATCAAACCAGTCAATCCTAAAGGAAATCAACCCTGAATATTCATTGGAAGGACTGATGCTAAAGCTGAAGCTCCAATATTTTGGCCACCTGATGCAAAGAGGCGACTTATTGGAAAAGACCCTGATGCTGGGAAAGAATGAAGGCGAGAGGAGAAGGGGACAACAGAGGATAAGATGGTTGGATGGCATCACCGACTCGATGGACATGAGTTTGAGCAAATTCCGAGAGATGGTAAGGGACAGGGATATCTTGCATACTGGAATCTGTTGGGTTGCAGCGTCAGACATGACTTAGCAACTGGACAAGAAAAGAGGTCTCGAATGAAATAGAGAGCTTCCTAGGATGGACTTTCTCTTCACAGAGCAGCCAGATGGTAAGGGCTCTTGTGTATGAGGAGAGGGCATTGCACGTGGAAGGTGCAGTGGTCAGCCTCACATTGTGTGGGCAGGAAGTCCCACAGGGTTTGGATCAGCTGCAGGCTGTAAACCGCTTTGCCGCCTGGTGGGTCTTACAGGCAAGCAGATCGGGAGCTGGGCTCATCCTCCCGGGCAAGAGGATTATGGGCCGTGGCCGGACGCCAATCCTGAGCACCGTGAGCACTGCAGGGTGGCAGGCCCCGCTTTGGTTAGAGGCCGCCGTGAGCGCCCCAGGGTGGCGGGCCCCGTTTTGGTTAGAGGCCGCCGTGAGCGCCCCAGGGTGGCGGGCCCCGTTTTGGTTAGAGGCCGCCGTGAGCGCCCCAGGGTGGCGGGCCCCGCTTTGGTTAGAGGCTGTTACCCGGTGGGAAGTTTTTTAAGTCTTTACATGTAATTAGTTGATTAACTGAGGAAGGACAGTGGACCTGAGTGAGCACCAGAGGCTGGGTTTTGACCCCGATGAGCATCCGACCGTGAGTTTATTCTGAATCTGTCACGTGAAGGGGTCACCTGGTGACCTCTAAAATCTGTTCAGAGTGAAATGTGCTGTCACTGCAGGACTGAGCGCTAATTGTAATCTATTGAGGGCAAAGCCCCTTAAATTTAATATCAGTTTTAAAGACAAGTCCAATAGGAGAATTTAAAAAGAGTGACTATTAACTGTAGTTGTTCAGGCTAAGTCGTACCCAGCTCTCTTTGCCCCCATGGAAGTAGCACCCTAGGCTCCTCAGTCCTTCACTGTCTCCTGGAGTTTGCTCAAAATTAGCTGTGGTGAATTTATAATTAAACGTGTACACGGGAAAGAGAGGAGTCAGTATTTTGCTAGAAATTATATGACTAAAAGCAGAAAATCTGAGCCGTCTGCCATGGTGGGTTTTACCAGATGAAGTGATTTTTTGGTGAAGAAGGCTTTTAAATTCCTTTCACTTGTTTTTTGGCTTGAAATCTTAAGCGACATAAGCGTCTGTATTCTGCACTTGGTGTCTGATAGCGGAGGCTCTTTCACGCAGTAAATACCGGCCAGCCCCTTCACGGACCCCAGCCTTGTTGTGGCGGAGGGGCTTGCATAACTCGTGAGGTCTGAGCCGTGCCCTGAGGGCCGCCAGGGTGGACAGGCTGTGGTGGGGAGTCCTGACAAAACGTCCGCTGGGGAAGGGACTGGCAGACCACTCTAGGGTTCTTGCTGCAAGAACCCCAGGAACAGTACGGTGAGGCCACAAGGTGTGACACCAGAAGATGAGCCCCCAGGTCAGAAGGTGTCCAGTGCTACTGGGGAAGGTGGGAGGGCGGTTGTCACGCTCCAGACGGAACGGAGCGTCCGGCCCGAAGTGGAGATGACGCTCACTGGGGGCATGTCAGTTTTCATGGGAACCAGAGATCAAATTGCCAGTGTTCGCTGGATCACAGAGAAAGCAAGGGAATTCCAGAAAAATATCTACTTCTGCTTCATTGACTATGTGGAAGCCTTAGACTGTGTGGATCACAACAAACTGGAAAATTCTTAAAGAGATGGGAATACCAGACCACCTTAACCTGCCTTCTGAGAAACCTGTATGCAGGTCAAGGAGCATTGGTTAGAACTGGATGTGGAACAATTAACTGGTTCAAATTTGAAAAAGGAGTATGTTGAGGCTGTATATTGTCACTCTGCTTATTTAACTTATATGCAGAGTACATCATGTGAAACATTGGGGTGGAAGACCCGCAAAGTGGAATCAAGATTGCTGGGAGAAATATCAACCTCAGATATGCAGATAATACCACTCTAATGGCAGAAAAGTGAAGAGGAACTAAATAGGTTCTTGATGAGGGTAAAAAAGGAGAGTGAAAAAGCTGGCTTAAAACTCAACTTTCAGAAAACTAAGATCATGGCATCGGGTGCCATCACTTCATGGCAAATAGAAGGGGAACAGTGGAAGCAGTGACAGACTTTATTTTGGGGGCTCCAAAATCACTGCAGATGGTGACTGCAGCCATGAAATTAAGACATTCGCTCCTTGGAAGAAAAGTTATGACCAACCTAGACAGTATAATAAAAAGCAGAGGCATTACTTTGCTGACAAAGGTCATTTTAGTCAAAGCTATGGTTTTTCCAGTAGTCACATATGGATGTTGAGAGTTAGACCATAAAGAAGGCTGAGCACTGAAGAGTTGATGCCTTTGAACTGTGGTGTTGGAGAAGACTCTTGGGAGTCCCCTACAAGGAGATCCAACCAGTCCATCCTAAAGGGGATCAGTCCTGAACATTAGAGAGAATCTAATGAAGAGACTCTTTTCATTAGAAAGACTGATGCTGAAGTTGATGCTCCAGTACTTTGGCCACTGATGTGAAGTCATGGAAAGAGACTTTGATGCTGGGAAAAATTGAGGTCAAAAGGAGAAGGGGCTGCAGAGAATGAGATGGTTAGATAGCATCGCTGACTCAATGGAAATGAGTTTGAACAAGCTCTGGGAGATGGTGAAAGACAGGGAAGCCTGACGCGCCGTGGTCCATGGGGTCTCAAAGAGTCGGACACGGCTTAGTGACTGAACAACAGCAACAGCCAACACCTGCTAGGGTTTGTCCTGTGCTGAGTTAGCTGCTGGGGACTGGGCCACCAGCACGACGGCTGGGACGTTTCTCAAGGGACTGATGGGCTGGGGGCACATGTAATTTGACAGGTAATTTCACAGCATGTTAATTTCTGTGATCAGAATAAATAAGTCGCTGAGGCATGCCTGTAACACATGCCTTGGGCATTCTCAGGAGAGGATGCGTGGGTAGGACAGTGGGGCCGTTGCGGTTTAGTTCACACGGTGTGAAGACACTGGGAAGCGGGTGTCCGGCTTGCTGTCTCAGAAGTGATGTGGGGAGTGAGGGGGAGGTGCACCTGCCGTGCCCTGTGTCGGGTCTGGGGGTGAGCTAGGAGCAGTCCTGAGAATCAGCCCATCCCAGATTTCACAGACTGAGAAAAACGAGGATGCTATGCAGTGGCCAGTGTTTCATCTTGGACGTAGGGACTTTAAGCAGACTCCTCCGTGGTAGCAGCCATCTCACACGCTGAAATGTAACAAGGGGGTGTTGTCAGAGTAAAGGACAATCGCCCGATTACATCTCCTGGGCTGTGGGACCTACTTCTGTGTTACTATGTCTCTTCTTCTCATTTTGTAAAAGCGTGGGTGGTGGCTGTGTCATGGGTTGGTATCGGTCTGTTGGTAACATCTGGGGACCTCCACTGAACACCGCTTTATTAAAAGAGAGTCACCGTCTGATGCTCAGGGCTCAGTGGAAGTCTCCCGGCCTGCAGCGACGGCTCTTTCTGGACAGCAGGGTCCCGACTCACGCGCTGGAGCGGGCTGTGCCCTGGAAACCAGGCCGTCAGGAAGGGCTTGCAGGCCCTGCCCACTGTGTGCACCGTGACCTCCTGGTGCCTGTCGACCGCTGGGCACCTTGCACGGTGCTTGTGAGTACTAGGGGCTGCCTGCTGGAGATTTCGTTTGTCGTCACGTTCCTTGGCACACTGGCAGAGCCCGCTTCACAGAGAGTACCGCAGCGGCCTTGGGGCCAGGACCCTGCCCCTCCGACAGCTGTGGACCTGGGCTGCCTCTGAGGGCGCCAGGGGGAGGGGCAGGTGCTCGCTGTTTCAGGTCTAACTCTGGAACCTGAAACTGAAATCAGGTTTGGGGCGCCTCTAAGTGGGTTTGGCTTGACTTTATGACATGGTCACATGCGGGTACGTGGAGGGAGGGCATTGAGTGGATTTCTCCAGGGTGAGCAGGAAGATTTTGGGAGGGGTTGTTTTTCAGGGGAGGTGATAATACATGATGGGCTTTTTGGAAAGTTTTGCTTTTTAAGGAAAACCTTAGGAAGGAAACACAGAAGTTAGAACAAATACTGAACCATTTCTGTTGTTTTCTTTTAGCTTTTTTTGTGGACTGTAGTGGTTTTTCATTTCAGCCCCCTCATCCATTTTGCTGTTTTGACTGTTTAGGAACTTTTGAATTATTTCAATTTATGTAGTGTTTTTTTTTCCATTGAGCTGGGTTTTAACCTTTAGTAATGTTTGAGCATATAGATTTTTAGTTATTTAAGCATAACCAGAAGTTTATTCTATTACCAGACTGTTACTTTGGAGATTTTGGATTTAATTTCTTGAAACAAGGGAGCGCCTTAGAAGGAATCCTTGTATGGCGAGCAGGCCAGTGGCTGGGGGCCCAGCCGGAGGGCTCAGAAGCCCTGTGGGGGCCGTGCTTGGTGGCGGCTTCGGCTTATGTCCAGGAAGCCTGGGGCTCCTGCTGGGCACACGGGCCACTTCTGCTACGTGCGCTGCCTGCACTTTCTGAAAGAGGCAGATGCTTGCGGGAGCAAAGGCCTGGATGCCTCCCCTCGTTTCCTGGCTGGAGTTTCCAGCGGGTGTAACGGGAACTGGACTTGGGGAGGGCTGGTCAATCTGGGTGATATCCGGTGTGGCTTGGTCTTGGGGAGGACTTGGGGAATAGCCTCCAGCCGGGCTCTCTAGGGGGTCTCTGGGTGGCCAGGGCCCTTCACTGGGGAGCAGGGGTTCTGGGGACCAATGCCTGGGTTTCACTGAAGGATGGGCTCATGTTGGTCTGTGCCCGGAGCTGAGCCACTGGGAGCAGGCGTGGGAGCCCGTGCTTGGGGAGGCGCAGGGGCGCTCTGTGCGGCCCACACGTGGCCCAGGCCCCGGGGAACTGGCCTCGCCGGGTCCTCACTGGGCCCGAGGTGCACCTGTGCAGACACACCCTTTGTTCTAGAATCCCAGGGAAGCAGTCCTCGCCTGTCCACCCCATCCTTCAGTCCACCCTGCCTCACTCCTGGCTCCTGTCTCCACGGCTCCGGCTCACTCTCTAGGAATTACTGACATTCTGCCAGCATCAGCGATTCTCTAGATTTGGGGCTCATTCCAAAAGAATGCTTTGTTTTTCTCCTTGGTGTTTGACCTTTGATTCCAGTCCTCCTCGAAGATGCCCAGGTTCTGCAGCTGCAGTAGGAACCAGCTGGGCAGTGTGGACAGCTCTCAGCTTGGACTGTCTCGGGTCCTCCCCTTTCAGTCTGCTGGCCTTGAAGTGGGACTCACCCTTGGCTGCTTGTGGAACAATCCCAGTGACTCAGGAGCGAGCTCGAGCCGAGTGGATGGTGGTGGTAACTTGAAGACGCAGCTTGTCTTTTCCTGAACACTTTCCCCAGTTTTGAAAATAGTAATATGTGCTTACTGTAGAAAAATTGTAAAGTTTAGGAGGGTATAAAGTACCCGGGGAAAAACACCACCGTGATTACACCAGTCAGAACCCGTCACTGGCAGCGGCAGTTTCACTGCTTGCTTTCATTGCTCTGTCTGTTTCTGAATCACTCCCTGCCTTTCAGCCAACCTTACTGCCCAGGCTGGGACAGGCTCTCATGGCGGCTCTGGACTGCTGCCAGTCTTCCGCAGGAGTCAGCGAGGGAGGGTAGGGCCTTTCAGGGTGAGGGACCCCATCTTGAGGTTCCTCACCTCATGGCCCAGGCGGCACCTCCTTGCCTGGACTGCAGCCGTCACAGACAGCTGCTTGTAGGTTTTGGTTCACGTGTTTGGTTTTTCTGTTTTCAGTGGGATCATGTAATTTAGGGGAATACATGCAAATAGGATCAGAGTTCATTAATTTTGACGTGTTAAAGGCAAAACCTTCAAGAAGACTTGCTGTTATGTGTTGAAGATCGTGGCTTCGGAGACTTAGATCCCATCACTGCTCAGCCTGTCGGGAAGTTTCCATACCTTTCGTGTTGGGACTCTTGCTCTTGGTATACTTTTCAGTTAACTTTTGTTAATGGTGTGTTCAATGAGAGCACTTTATTAACTTGACTTATTTACATTTAAATTTAACTATAACACATAGCAATGCCAGGATTTGGTTTTATTTTTATTCTTACTGAGTTTTCATCTATAAATCTAACTCTTAGATCCCATGGTGGTCTCCTGCAGCTCTGACGAACTCTGTCAGAATTTGGAGCCTGCATCCTGGCCCCTCTGTAGAGGAGACTCTTGCTTCCCAGGTTTTCTATTTTTCTACCCAGGAACCCAGGTTCTGCACCCAAGGCCAGTCCCAAGACAAGACGAGTCTGTGCACAACAGGGCGGATACCGGGATGGTTCCTCACGCTAGGAGAGTGTGCTGGGGGCCCACCTGGCCCAGGACCCCCTGGCTGAAGAGCCAGGGACTGTCAGGATTTCTCCTGGATCCCCCTTGAGTCTGGCCGTGTGGAGACGTGTGAGCTGTTGTAGAGTCTTGGCTGCCAGCCTGGCCGGATGTCACCTTTTAGAAAAGGTCCTGGCCTGATGATCTGTTTTCTCTCTTCCTCCTGCAGTTTTCTCCCTCCCCCATTTCTTCTCTTTACAGTCGTATCCCACCCCCACACACACCCTTCTTGCGCGGAGGCCTGAAGGCCTGCAGTGAAAGCAGCTTACCGTGAGGGACAGAGGTCACCTGCCGGAGGACAAGGCTCTGGCCCCTGATTGCCTCGTGGGTGGTGACCGTGCCCGGGGCGCTGGGAAAGCAAACAGTTGGCTCTTGTTTAAACAGTCCTGGAAGGGGCATTAAGGATGTTTGTGGTTCTTGGTCCGGGTGGAAGTGGGCGCTGGCCTCAGTCCACCCCTCTCCTCTTGCCTCTGAGCATTTCCTTATTCTACCCTCCTGGCGCTTTGCAATCACTTCCTTCTGGTCTCCAGCTTAGTGTGTGATTATAGGTGTTTTGCTACTTCCTTTCTGCTGTGATGTTGATCTTTAGTGTTGGTCTGTAGCAAACACATGGATCCAGATGCACACTGGGAAGTCAGAGGGCTGGTGATGAGTCATCATTTTCACGGAGCCGCCAGGAGGGCCCAGAGGGGCTGCCCGCGTGTGCATGGGCCCGGGGCAAGGCGACATAGAGGGAGCCCCCTGGGATGCTGGAGCACAGGCTCTGATCCACTTCTGGGACTTTGTGACTCAGGCTTTACCCTCTGGGAACCCTGGAGTCCTAATCTGTTGAATGAAGGTAATTCACCCTTAATTGCAGGATGGTTGGTCCACAGGCTAGTTTACAGTAAGTGGTACGGCATTTGTAATCTGAAACACTTTAAAATACACGCACATTAAAGTCTATAAAGTATCCAAGATTAAAAACAGACACACTCGAGGTCACTGAAGCTCATCAGATGGGGAGGATAGAAGTCAGGCTACGCTGATGTCCTGTCGTCTCGGAGGTGAGTCAGGTCAGCTCCTGCTTTCCACTCCAGGATGTGAACCCCTTAACGTCTGGCGAGACAGGCTCTCGGGCCAGGAAACAGTCATAAATGCAAGTGCTCAGTGACCCCTGGGCTCTGATCTGACTGCCTGGCCTCCATCCTGCCTTTCCTGGGGGGACAGGGTTTCCATCCCATCGTTTTCCTCTGTACCTGGGGGAGAGGGGACATGAGGGGATTTGGGCACAGAAGGCTGGGGTTTGCCTTGTCGTTGATCACTTTCCTTTGACCTCCCAGCTTCCAGAGGGGTTTCTGGGCATCTTGGTTTTCATATGAGTTCTTTGTGACCCTTCAGCTGTGTTTTCCTCTTGTTACCTGAGGTTTTCGTCGCAACTCTCAGATGTTTTTAAAAGAGGGGTGAGTGAGAAAGTGCCAGTGTCAGGCTTGGGATGGAGTGACTGCCTTGGCTGCAGGAAGGCTGTGAGGGCCCAGGCTGTGCCCGTGGCTCCTGAGGTGCTACCAGTGCCAGCGGCTCTCGGTAACTCTGCAGCTGAGAGCATCTGTTTTCCGTCAGTGTTTCTTTCAGACGCAGCTGGAATAATTCCAGAGCCTAAATGGATTTGATTAAAACATGGCCTGGCTTTTTGCTATCTGAAGCATAGTCCATCTTGTCTTCCTCCTTTTGGAGGACTGTTGTTTCCTGATGGGTTTGGCACACGCTTCCCCAAGAAGGGCCCCCCCCCCACAGGCTGTGTGCACAGGGCCCCCTGGGGCTGGGGAGGTCAGAGAGGGGTGAGAAAGGACCACCTTGCCCTCAAGGAGCTCACTCACTTGTATTAAAATGCCCGGAGCTCAGTCACTCACATCAAAGCCATTATACTTAAAATTTAGGTAGTACTAGGATTATCATTAATAACAGCAGCTAATACATACCCAGTGCTTGTATGTGTCAAGCCCTGTGTGTGCTAGGATCAGTTCAGTTCAGTTCATTCGCTCAGTTGTGTCCGACTCTCTGTGATCCCATGAACCGCAGCACGCCATGCCTCCTTGTCCATCACCAACTCCCGGAGTCCACCCAAACCCATGGCCATCGAGTTGGTGGATGCCATCCAACCATCTCATCCTCTGTTGTCCCCTTCTCCTGCCCTCAATCTTTCCCAGCATCAGGGTCTTTTCCAGTTAGTCAGCTCTTCGCATCAGGTGGCCAAAGTATTGGAGCTTCAGCTTCAACGTCAGTCCTTCCAATGAATACCCAGGACTGATCTCCTTTAAGATGGACTGGTTGGATCTCCTTGCAGTCCAAGGGACTCTCAAGAGTCTTACTCAGTGCTTGTATGTGTCAGGCCCTGTGTGTGCTAGGATCTTTGCATGTTTTATTCTCACAAGGGCACCATCGCTTTAAAAGCCATTTACAAGATTATTATAAGCACAGTTGGGTGTTTGCTATTTAAAACAGAGTTGGGGGACCTTTTTTGCCACCTTATACCCCAGTAAAAGACTGAGTTCAAAAGCAAGTTGGTGAAATTATATATATCTCCTTTAAAATTAAATAGCAAACCACAAATATAAACCTTCACCTAATATTAAAATATTTTATCTGATATGCTATTATGTTTTATAATGTAAATGTTATATTGTATTGTAACAACATTACAGTATATTAAAAATATCCCACAGTCCTGCATCCCAGGAAAGCACGTGTAGCAGCCCCCCGGCTCTCCTTCCTTGGGGAGGGAGGGGGGGCAAAGACCCCAGCGAGGAGAGCAGGCAGGGAGAGGGGGTCAGTGTTCCTGGCAGTGGAGTTGGGGTGGTCGGTGGGAAAGGAAGAGAGGAGGACGGGCGGCGGGGCGGCTGGGGGCTTGGGAGGCTTAAGCAGATTCCAGGCCATCACAGCCCGGGCTGCAGGGAGACGGGCCTGAGGCCTGAGCCCTCCCCCGGCCCTGGTGAGGACAGAGGGCAGCCCGGCCCCCTCCCTCTGCAGGTGCGCGTGGGGACCCATGCTGCATGGTCCCGTCGCAGTGGCCGGGGCTGAACCAGGGGCTCTGGCCCTAGGGCACGGTGGGTGGGAGAAGGGCTCCCAGCAGTAATGGCTGAGTTCAGTCCTTTAAAGCGGGTGGAGTGGGTGGGGGTCGTCGTGGCAGGTGGGCGGCGGCTGGAGGACAGTCAGGTATGCAGCGCAAGCGTGTGTGATGGGAAGGGTTCTGTTTGTCTGTAGAAATCACACTTTCCTGTGTGAGGACCGACCGCAGCAGGTCTCAGGGAGGCAGGGTGTTTTTCGTTTTTGTAACTGTCCTTGGATGGTAGACCCTACTGACTAAATCCTTAGTCTTTCACTATAGAAAAGTGTAATAAGTGTGTGCATACGTCCGTCTCCACGCTCAAACACGCGCGCTCACACACACACAGCTCTCCGTGTATCACAGAGGCCTGAGGGTCTCCTGAGACACGTGTGTGTTCCTCTGATTAAGTTATAGTCCGTTTCAGGCAAACCATCCAGCACCATAGTGATCCAAGTCTGCGTCCCAACCACTGATGCCAAAGAAGCTGAAGTAGCTGAAGTTGACTGGTGCTATGAAGACCTACGAGACCTTCTAGAACTAACACCAAACAAAGATCCTTTTTATCATAGAGGATTGCGAGGCAAAAGCAGACAGTCAAGAGATACCTGGAGTAACAAGCAAGTTTGGCTTGGAGTACAAAATGAAGCAGGGCAAAGGCTGACAGAGTTTTACCGAGAATGCACTGGTCATAGCAAGCACCCTCTTCCAGTAACACAAGAGACAGCTGTACACTTGGGCATCACCAGGTGGTCAACACCAGAATCAGATGGATTACATTCTTTGTAGCCAAAGATGGAGAAGCTATACGGTTAGCAAAAGGGAGTTCTGGAGCTGACTGTGGCTCAGATCATGAGCTTCTTATTGCAAAATTCAGGCTCAAATTGAAGAGAGTAGAGAAAACCACTAGGCCATTCAGATATGATCTAAATCAAGTCCCTTATGATTATACAGTGGAGGTGGCAAATAGATTCAAGGGACTAGATCTGGTAGACAGAGTGCTTGGAGAACTGAGGACAGAAGTTCATGACCTGTACAGGAGTGACCAAGACTGTCTCCACGAAAAAGAAATGCAGGAAGGCAAAGTGGCTGTCGCTGGAGCTTCATGGACAGCGTCTGCTAGTTTGCCGCAGAATTCATTCCATGTGTAGCGCTGTGCGTTTCCGTGGCCCCCACCCCCGCCCCATCCCAGATTTTTAACAGTACCCTGCACACACTATCATAGCTGTATTTAGCAATGTATTTACCTGTAAATGATTCTCCTACAAAATACTATGCTATCAATATCGTATTAACAACTTAATAATAGTTAATACGATCAGATAACGGTCAGTATTCCGATTGCCCCAGTCGTCTCATAGTTGTTTTTAGTAATTCATTTGCTTGTACCAAATGACTATGGCCGGCTCCCGCCACGGTGCTCTTTCTTTCATTCCTGGCATGTCCCATGATCAGGTGTTTAGGTTTCCCGACTTGCTCGCGTTCCTTCCTGGCTTGGGGGTGGGTGAGGGCAGGAGTCGGTCCCATCTGGTCCTGGGTACTCCTGTCAGGGGGCGCGCACAGTCTTGGTTTTCTTCTTACAGTGTTGGTAGACACTGAGGATCGTCATCAAGGTTCACTGTTATTAGAGGCTGCAGAGTGGCGATAACTGAACTCTGTAGTTCCTCCTTCACTGATAGCTGAAATCTTCCTAAAAAGGGAAGCTGCAAGTGCTTGGTCTCCTGGAGGTACAGGAGACTCGGGCGGATTGCCCACTTTCTCTTCATCGGGTCTTGCTGAGTCGGTCTACACCGTCCTCCCCAAGCCTGCTGTTTTGGGCCTTTGTGAGCTCGCGGGGTTAAACCTTCTCCGTGTGTCCCAGTCCTCGGTCTCCTGACGCTCCCGTGGCCTGCTCTGTGGCCTGGAGAACCTTCCATCCGGCCTCTGCGTCCCTCGGGACCAGCCTTGGTGGTCCCGGCTTCCTTTGCTCTCTGAGGGGACGGGACAGTCTGTGTGTTTTCCTGCTCCAAATCTGGGATTAGTTATTTTTCCAAGGAGCCCAGGGCAGGTTTATTTTCATTTTGAAGGTCTTAAACTAAGAAATGGGCAGCCTTTACCGTGTTTCTTCTGCTGCTGCAGCAGTGGGTTTGGCGGAAGGGCCGCAGGGTCGGGAGCTTCTGTCCGCCTCGGCCTGCAGTGGTGTGCTGTGTCCGCGTGATGGGGGCTGAGTGCGTGTTTCCCAGGTTGCCGCACGGCAGTTTTACCCAACCAGCCTCGTGAGCGGTGACGGCTCGGGCCTTCTCCACCACGAGGGGTCCTGGCTGCCTTCGTCTGTGTGCCCAGCGCCTCCCACCTCCAGCGGCTCCTCCATCCGCCTCCACTGCCCCACGCTCACCGTCCTCCGGGTCCGGCTGGCGGGCCTGCTCCTTGGGGTGCGCATGCAGCCCGCTCCACGGGGAGGCAGCCCCTGGCCTCGGCTCTGCCGCCTCCGCAGTGGCTCCCTGAGCAGCCGGCCCCAGGCCTGCCCTTGCAGACCTCTGGGGTTTCACGGTGCTGTTTACCTGCGCCCCCAGCCGCCCCCCCTGCCACCCCAATAATAGACTCTCCTTCTGCACCTTTGTGACAGAGTTGATTTGTATTTTATTTGCTCTCTTTTCAAAGTGAGTTCCAGTGAGAATCTCACTTAATTCCCACAGCTGCTCTTTCGAGGCTGGCAAGTCTGCATTGTTCTCATTTTAGGAATGAAGGGAGTGGGAGGCAGACGGCTTCCAGCCTCAGTCCCTGTGTGACCGCAGAGTGACGGGTGGCTGAGTCAGGACTTGGCTGCAGAGGTGTCCTCGGGGCTCCCCATGCAGCATCTGGGGCCCCTGTGCACGAGCCAGGTATCCCCAGGTCAGGATGTCTCCGGGGCTTTCCTGAGAGCTGTTTACTCCCTGATGTCGAGCTTTTCCTTTACATCAGGATTTTATAATTTCCAGTACATACTGCAAATAAGAATTTACAGGGAGCCTGTGCTCCCTTCAGTGAGTTAAAAAATATGGGAAATAAGGTTCAGTGGGGGGTATTTCCTACCTTCCTGACCCTGAGGTTCTTAAGTCTGGAGAGGGAGTGACCTTGGAGAAGAACTCACACAAGAAATGATAGGAAAAGATGATGCTTTTCTGTTAAATATGTAAGCAGTGTTTTTTGTTTTTAAACCAAGAAAACTATTTAGAAAATAACTTCTGTTTTTACTTTCTAGGAAGATAACAGTTTGCCCCTCTGAGGTCAGAGTCTGTGTCAGGCTACACCGGTGTGGGATTTTTCTCAAGGTCATTGTCAAGCGGTAAACTCATTTTTTTTGAGTTTTTTAAAAAGTTAGTGTACCTTTGGTGTACCAGCAAAGGTGATGGCTAAGAGGAGAAGTGTTCACAGTCCTTTCTGATGCAGAGGCTACCAGAGGTGTTTCTCCCAGCAATTACACTCTTTACACCAATTTATAGGAACATGAGTTCCGGGCTGTGAAGTTTTCAAATTTGCATGTTTAAGGTTTAGCTCTGTAAGGAGTACCCTGTATCTTGTATTCTGTTCTAACAGTTGTATTCTTGAGGTTTTTGCGCCTTTGATTTTCCCCGTTCTCTTTCTGTCACACACGTCCTGTGACATCGCAGTGCGCAGACGCTCCTGCGCTGCAGTGCTCTGTCGAGTTTGGGAGAATTCCAAGCCATTAGCGTGTTCATGCGCTTGTCCCTCTAAGTCAGTGAGGAAGCGCTTCTTGAAGCCTAATTTCCCAAGTAAAAAATAACATCCAAGTCACTTAAGGAGTGAGTTAGTTGAGGTACTGCTGTTTTATAATTGAATCCAGATGTTAAAAAAAGTTCATGTCAGAGGTAGTATAACTTTTCTTTATCACATCACAAAATATCACATCTAGTTGACTTTTTAATCAATTGAATTACAGCGAAATTTAATACAGGTTCTAAATGAAAAATAAGTACTATAAAATTCTCTACACAATTCTGCCATATTTATTTAATTGAATGAACTATAATTCAGAAGGGATGGGTTAAATTGTCAATTGTTGAAAGGTTAATGAAATTTTTGGTGATTGAACTGGGCTCAGTGATAGAAAAGTTGCTTATGTATTATGGCTTACAAAAGCTTACCTGACAGATTAGAACTCTTGCTTCCAAATGGAATATTTATTTATGGGGATTTAAAATTCTGCAGTAATTTTATGGATTCATTATCATTAATGTTTTCTGATCCTGTAGCATAAGAGATTTTAAGAATACTAACACACAGACAAAAATTATTTTGCCTCTAGGGCCTTTGGGAGTTCAAAAAAATTGCCTTCTGCTTTCTGAGGGAGGAACTTCAGAAAGGAGCATTGTTGGGGAGCAGCACAGATTGCCATGTCTTATCTGGTCGTGTCTGAAGTTTAAAATGCGAATTAGAGGGTTATGGGAGAGAGTCGTTGGGAATGGGTCAGAACACACTCAAAGTGACCAGGGGTCCTTTACAGAACAGACAGCTGCCGGGGAGGACTAGGACTGCTTTGATTACTTTTTCAACAAATGGTGGGTGTCCTGCTCAGACCCAGAGCTGAGACTGGCTGGCAGGCAGAGGCGGCCAGGCCCCAGGGTTCAGCGCCCACGTGGGGCCCGACTGGCACCCTGGGCTGGCCCCGGCCCCGGCCCCGGCATCGTGACCTCCAGGAGGCATCGGGGCCGCTGTGGGGGGGCAGCCGGGCCGGAGGACGTCCCCGCGCCCCCTGGAAGAGATGAGCCGCGTGCTGAGCAAGGGTGCGGGGCTGGAGAGGGGCTTTCTGCCTGGCTTGTCTCTTCGGAGTAAGAAGCCCTGTCCCAGAAGGAAGCCCTCGGCCACCTCGTCTATGTCTCGGGGTTGGGGCTGGCCCTTGAGGGCTCCCCTGACCCACCCTGGGCGCCCCGCGCCCCCGGGCCCGCTTGCCCTGGGAAGGGTGGGGAAACCCACCTGGGACTGCGTGAACCCCGGCGGTGAGTGCACTGCAGGCCAGGTGCCCTCGGGCCCGGGTGTGCCAGCCAGTCCAACAAAAACTCCAAACCGATCACCCTGCAGAAGCTGGAAAACCCCATTCACGTGACGCCCCGCTCCCCTGCCAAGTGGGACAGGGAGCGTATGTCTGCTCTTCTGCACGCAGCGCCGTGTGCCCCGTGCGTGCCCAGGTTGTCTTGCTTAGACGGAATCGGCTCAGTTCTCGGTCCCAGGGGTGAGACGTGGGTTCCATGGGTGCTCACCGCCCACGCGCTCGTGCTCAGCCAGCCACCCACGCGGGAGCCCTTGTTTCATCAAAACAGCTTGAGATTAGTCTTCAGCCTCCTGTTGGCCGTTGTGATGAGCTAAGATTCCCAAGATAGATTTCTCCTTAATTTAAGGCTTCCTCTGTCTCACTTTGTTGCTTTCTAGGACCACTTAACCTGATTTTCAGAGTATTTTTTAAGTAAATGCTCGTGTTTGATAATGATAAATATAAGGAATGTAAGCAGTGGGCAGTCTTCTCCAGTTCAATTCTTCGGTTGAAAGTGAAAGTGAAAGTTGCTCAGTCCTGTCTGACTCTTTGCGGCCCATGGACTATACAGTCCGTGGAATTCTCTAGGCCAGAATACTGGAATGGGTAGCCTATCCCTTCTCCAGGGGATCTTCCTGACCCCAAAACTGAACCGGGGTCTCCTGCTTTGCAGGCAGATTCTTCACCTGCTGAGCCACCAGGGAAGCCTGTGTGTGTGTTAAAGCTCCATCACACTTCAGGATTTGAGCGTGGCTTTTGTTTTCTCACTTGGCACCTGCGAAGTCAGTCAGAGGGCAGGTGTGGGCCTGCGTGTTGGGGAGGAGGTTCTGGATGGGGCAGCGCTGTGCAGGACTGTGTCCCCCAGAGGGGAGGGCGCTGGGAAGTCAGCCCTGAGCTGAGGGGCCCTCTGGAAGGGAGCGTCGGCAGCGCCTACCCCCAGAGGTGTTAATTCTGGGCTGCGTGTGGGACCCTCAGAGCTCTTACCTTGTCTTCTAGGTTTTGACTGAAGAAAACCGCGTCACACGCTAATACTGAATATCACCATCGTTTAAAATAAAGGACAGTCTGCAGCGGAGCACTCAGGAGGTCACCTCGAGAGCAGAGGTCCCAGGAGAGGTGTTGAGCGGGCTCCTCTGACCTGATCCCAAACCCTCGTTCTGTGCAGCGGCCCGGGGAACACTCACTCAGGGACCTCTGTAACAGGGATGGCAGCCTCGGAGTGGCGGGGGGTGTGTGTGGAGCCGAGCGTGGGGCCTTTCCAGCCGCGTCCCCGCTGTGCCCACATGGGCCTGCAGGCCGTGTGTGCGCCTGTGCCTGCTGAGGTTAGGGCCTGTGAACCCGAGGTGCTCTCACCCTTCCTTCCATCAGGGATGGGGCCGGTGAGCGGTGTCCAGACGACGGTTTCAGAGCTTTCCCAGCGCAGCCCGCTCTGCAGGCCTTAGGACTCAGTGATTTAACAAAATCGTGCCAGTTTTACTTGAAGAAAATGGTAAAAAAAAAAAAAAGGGTCTTTCTAAAATTTTGCGCTCTCAAATTACATCTCGGGCACGCTATTTTCTAAAGTGCCTTCCTTTCCCCTGGGAGTGTCAGCGGCGCTGAGCGCGTCTACTGTCTGAGCAAACTGAGCACTCATGTGGGCAGTCCCCCAGGAGCATTTAAGGTGTGCGACTGAGCAGCAGCTCTTTGAGGCCCCTAAGTGGGGAGGACACGTGTGTGCATCCCGTGTTAAGGGCAATGTGCACACACGTGCTTTACTTCCTGGTTCCCCAGGTCACTGTTTAGAGAAATGGTCTCAGGTTTTCTGACCCAAAGGAATTCATTTGAGTAAGCCCACAGTCCTTTAGAGAACTGCTCCGGCAGGCCCATTTCACAGTCTTCCCAGGAAAACCTTCACATGGGGAGCCTTCTAGGGCAGAAGAGGAGGCGTCTACTGAGAGAACCCCGTCTGTTTTTATTAACGGTGGGGTGAAGTCGCTGTTATGGGTGGTATTCATTCCTTCAGCAAACATTTGTTGACCGTCTTCTATGAACAAAACGCTTCTAGGAACAATGTAGGTAAATGAGCTAATGGACAGTTTGGATCTGATGCAGGCTTTCTAAGTTTTATTACAGTTCCAAGCTGTGTCATTATAACCTAGTATTTTGTTTTCATTGTGACACAGATGCTGATTGCCATTCTTCTCTTCCTTATGAACACCATTCCTGTGTTATTTGGATCAGTTCTGTGCTTAGTTAAAAGATGGCCTTTTCCAGCTTGCTCGGCAGACACCCTGACTCGACTGCATTCCAGCCAGCGTGTGTGAGTGGAAACGCTGTGTGGGCCTTCAGGAAGGGATGTGTAAAAGGCACAGGGAAAAGTGCCGCCTTGGCCTTTACCTTCTCTTTTTTCTATACCTGCTACGTGGATGTGATGTCTGGAGCTCCAACACCAGTTTTGGATGATGAGGTAGTCTTGAAGACAGAAGCCAGAAGGACGGAAGGAGCCCAGGTCCCTGATCACTGGTGACCTAGTGATCAGCAGCCTTGCCACCTCCGGGCTGACCGCCGCCAGAGTCTCTCTGTGACGTGCTAGGGTCTGACTCACAGGCAGCCGCCGTTCATTTGAGTGACTTTGGTTTCCACGCTCGTCTTCAGCCTTAGCAGCGTGACTGCGGACACCAGGCCGAGCGGGTGTCTGCGGCTTCAGCAGTGTGCCTGTCCTGTCTTGCGGCGCCTGGAAGCAGTCATTCCAGGTTGCAAGTAAGGAAATCCTCAGGTTAAGGAATATTAATTCCACTGGTCCTGAACAAGTGTGCCTGGAAAACTTTCCACGGAGGTTCTCAGAGGCTCCCCAGATCAGCAGCTCTGGCATCTAGTGGGCGTTTGTGATCACCAGGCCGCTCCTCGGCCGTCTGAATGAAACTCTGGAGGGAGGTCCGGTGGTCTGAGGTTCGATGCGTGGTTCAGATGCAGATGGTGGTCTGAGATCGCGGCTTTGTGACCTGCATCTTGTCCCTCAGACAGACAGAGGGCACAGGCTTATGAGGCAGGGGGGCGGCTGTGGGCTGGCTGGGGCTGGAGTTGCTGACGTGGCCCTTTGGATCCTGCTCGCACCGTTTCCCCTCGCTTCCCGAGGGGCTGACAGAGGAGCCTGTGGGAGACGCACGGGCTCGTCTGGCTTCTGGTGTCTGCTGGAGTTGCCCCGGGGCCCGCCTGGCCCGCCCGGCGGGGTGAGAGCCCAGAGCCACCTGGCGGTGGGGGAAACAGCAGGTTGCGTGAATGGGGGCGTCTGATGCACACTTGGACATCTGTGCTGTTTGTTGCGCACTCTGTTCTATGTCAAACTATTTCAATGAGAAATGGACAGATTGCTCGGAAAATACTCGGAAAGTACTGTGTGAAGACTGACGGATGATGACACGGAGCGCACACGTGGCGGCGTGTCTCCTGAGGAGGTCGGTCGTGTCGTCGAAGCCCTTCTCTCTGTGCACTTGCAGAGGCCCTGCAAAGCAGACAGAGCCCCCGAGGGTGTGGGCAGAATGGTGAAAAGGAGTCGGCGGGCAGGATCTGGGGAGCAGGCGCCGAGGCCCCGACGCGGGAGCCCACGTCCTGCCTTCAGCCTCCTCATTTGCAATGTGGAGATGACTGGGAAAATTAAGCGAGGAAAAGTATGTTCAAGTGTTGAGAGCAATACACATCAGATAGTAAATAACACATATCAGTCATTACTACCTTCCTTTGTAAAACTTTTCACATAAAGTCAGTATGGAAAAGTGAAAGCCGCACAGTCGTGTCCGATTCTTTGTGACCCTATGGGCTGCACAGTCCATGGAATTCCTCAGGCCAGAATACTGGAGTGGGTAGCCTATTTCTTCTCCAGCAGATCTTCCCGACCCAGGAATTGAACCAGGGTCTCCTGCTTTGCAGGTGATTCTTTACCAGTTGAGCTGAGCTGCCAGGGAAGTCTTTGTAAAACTTCTCACAAAAAAAGTATCAGTGTTATGTAAAGCTTTGTCAAAACACATGTACTATACATGGACTTATGTTTTGGAAACTGGTCGTCTTGGCTTGAAGTAGCTGTGGGAGAGGGCAGACCACAGTGCCTGGTGCACACTTGGGGCTGGGGGAGAGCTGTGGTCATGCCTGGACCCAAGGGCCCTGCCGCTGTGTGCAGTAGAGTACCGACAGACGGGGAGGCGGGCCCTGGTCTTCTGCCCCGGCCCCAGACCGTCAACACAGACACCCCCCGCCTGCCTGCAGCCGGGCTGGCCGTGGCCCTGCGACGGGAGCCTTGTACGAGGCACAGTGGGCGCCACTGGAGCAGAGGTGGCCCAGGCTGACCTCATCACTGCGTGAGGCAGCTTCCTTTCTGGACGCGTGTCACCTACTCAGATGTTTGAAAGTCAGGTTGTTCAGAGGCACCTCAGCCTCACCTCAACCCCTGCCCCACCGCCCCCTTGAAGAAAAGTGTTAAATACTGGTACATTTTGGTCCATTCTAATTTCATCTTACTAATTATTTTTATTTGTTCAAAGTGGATTAGCTTTCCTAAGAAGTTGCACAGCCATTTAAGGCTGTTCATCTCTTGTCGTGCTGTGAAGGGGTCTGCTCAGCTGCCCCCAGCCTTCACCCTCTGCCCAGAATTGCACCAGAGGCCTTCTATCAAAGCACATCCCTGAGGAAGCAAACACTGGGGCCTGCTTCCACTGTGTGTGTGACGTTGGTATACCAGTTAGCTGTTGCTGTTGCCATCTAGTTGCTGAGTCATGTCCAGCTCTCTGTGACCTCGTGGACTGCAGCCCACCTGGCTCCTCTGTCCTCCGCTGTCTCCTGGGGTTTGCCCGCTGAGTCCGTTATGCCATCCAACCATCTCATCCTCTGTCGTCCCCTTCTCCTCCCACCTTCAGCCTTTCCCAGCATCAGGGCCTTTTCCAATGAGTAGGCTCTTCACATCAGGTGACTCAAAGTATTGGAGCTTCAGCTTCAGCATCAGTCCTTCCAATGAATATTCAGGACTGATTTCCTTTAGGATTGACTGGTTTGATCTTGCAGTCCAAGGGACTCTGAAGAGTCTTCTCCAACACCACAGTGCAAAAGCATCAGTTCTTCGGTGCTCACCCTTCTTTGTGGTCCAACTCTCACATCCATATGTGACTACTGGAAAAAACATAGCTTGCACTAAGCAGACCTTTGCTGGCAAAGTGATGTCTCTGCTTTTTAATATGCTGTCTAGGTTTGGAATAGGTTTCCTTCCAAGGAGAAAGCATCTTTTAATTTCATGGCTGTAGTCACCATCTGCAGTGATTTCGGAGCCCAAGAAAATAAAATCTGTCACTGCTTCCGTTTTTTCCCTGTCTATTTGCCATGAAGTGATGGGACCGGATGCCATGGTATTAGATTTTTGAATGTTGAGTTTTAAGCCAGCTTTTTCACTCTCATCAAGAAGCCCTTTAGTTCTTCTTCACTTTTTGCCTTTAGAGTGGTGTCATCTGCATATCTAAGGTTGTTGATATTTCTCCCAGCAACCTTGATTCCAGCTTGTGTTTCATCTTGCCCAGCATTTTGCATGATGTATTCTGCATATAAGTGAAGAAACACAAAATGCTCATTTTTCAGTCACCAAACGCCCTCAACCACATTCCGTAAACCATTACAGAAAACATGGGAGGGATGTTTTAAAAGTCATCTTAAAAAAATCCTGACACATGAAACAAAAATTGAAGCCTGTCACCGGGCACACACAGGGCCTCCACAGTGGGACTAGTGTACTGCGTCTGAAGAAACTTGGCGTTTCGTCTGCGAGTAAGTCAATAACAGGAACTCAGTCATAAATGCCCTGGTTTCCTGGCGGTATGGCCCCCCTGAAGCCACCTCAGGCTGGCAGGAGCGCACGCTTAAATAACAGCTGGCAGCGTGGCCTGACAGGGAGGCCTGCATTATTTCTAAATTGGGGAATTGTTCTTCAGAAATTTCTTTTCTTACTTATTCTTTTCCAATTTCACCATCATTTTTCATTTCAAAATTGAATAAATGTCTTCAGACTGACAGGAGAGACTACATTGAATCAACAAACGTTGCTCCCTCCAGCCACCCCTCCCCACCGTGGCCTCAAATAACTTGAGCACCTAAGCATCAGCCTTTTATTAACTGGACAGTCCTTCAAAAATGAGGAAAAGTGATTTGTGTTGGCAGTTTGATTAACAGGCTTCCCACGAATACGCATTCTTATAAAACTAACAAGTATGAGCCATTCGAGACACACCGAGCAAGGTTCTTGGGAACCTGTCAGATGGAGCGGCAGCAGCGGACCCACAGCACAGAGGCTGCGCACCCCGCTGCCCCCAGGCCTCGCTGGCTGCGTGGGCTGTCTCTGCACAGCCTGTCAAGCGGCAAAGGACTGCTGCCCGGGGCCTGGGGACCTCCTTCCTCTGCTCCTCCGCTTCGGACACTGTCCGCTGTGGTCAGAGCCAAGGGGCTCAGCTCCTCATCAGAGCTAGGGGCGTTGGGTCAGGAGCAGCATGCTTGGTGGAGATGACCTCGCAGGCGTGGCGCCGGGTTAAATCGGGTCCCACCCCCGGGCCTCCCTCCCTCTGCTGCCCTTGGGTCGTGGCCCTGTCTCGGCGGAGCCCGTGGGCCATCAGATGGCTCCCCTTACCTGGGTTCATTGGTCGGCTCCATCCCCACGCTGGTGGCCAGCCCCTCCTCCCAGTCCCATGGCATGGAGAGAAGCGCAGCATCTGAAAAAGCTTTTGAGGTGAAATCAGACCTTTAGGCACACTGGTGTCGGGGAATTTTATCTGTCGAAGAGAGTTAAAAACAGTAAACTAGACTAAACATGTATGCCACTGTGACAAAAAGAGCAGGATTGGATGGTCAAGTCTTTTATAGGATGGAATAGGAAACTGCGTTTTTAAAGACTTCACTGTTGAAGTCACGTTTCTAGTGAACAGACTGTTAGAGACGCTGCTCTGTGAACTAGGGCTCCGCACTCTCAGGGTGCGGAGCAGCTTGCCTCCCCTGAACATCGGCCTGGCGAGCAGTGGGTGCAAGGGTGTGACCTCACTGGTCAGGCTCCATGAGCTCTGCTGCCCGTGCTCCAGACGCCAGGACGTGCCCGCGGCTTGCTTTTGCTCCAGCTTGGTAGAAGTCTGATGTGGAGTAGAAGTTACGACGCTTCTCACCTTTCCCAGTTTCCCAGTCATAACTTTCTGATTCTGTAAAATACCTTCTCTCTGGAAAAGGTAAATTCCCTCGCTTGGTTCCATCTGCAGCTCCACTTTCTCTCTTGCTCAGTTCCCTCCTTCTTTGTTTCTGATCCAGGGGTCTCTGGGGCATGATTAGAAATTATTGATGTGACCTTGGGCCTCGCAGTCACTGAGAGTCCTAGCTTTCACGTGATGGGGAAGGGGAGCAAGCAGACTGAAAGCTGTGTCACCGAAGGAGAAGCGACGTGCAGTAGTTTAGCGGACCCAAGAGCCCCTCAGAGTCTTGGACGTATCTCGTTTCCTAACAGGCTTCTTTTCCTGCTAGGAGACGACAGTGATGAGGTAGCAGCTGACAGGGTGGCCTCTCCCTGAGGGGCCGGTGGTCTCAGGAGTCCCATGTACTCATGCATGTGTATGTTCCCGCGTCCATGCCCCAGGTCGTGGTCACGGGCCCCCCTGCACCCCATGAAGGAAGGTCTGTCCCCTCCAACCCTCCTCCACCAGCCCTTGGGGGTCCAGCCCTAGGGGCTGCGGGGCTGGGGACAGCATCCTCATCACAGCTGGGACTTGAGTGACCCAGCTGGGGTCTGAGCCCTGACCTTCTCCTCAGGCTTAACGTCCCCGCTAACGCCCTTGCTGGTTCTAGGTAGTAATTTCTTCAAGAAGTAGCTGCAGGGCTGGACTTGAATCTGCCTTTGTCCCTGTAGCCTGAACGGGTCGGGAGGGCCGGCTTCCTGAGGGCGCCTCCCCCTGCCAGAGGCCCCAGCCCAAGCTCTTGGCCGTGCTGTTTTGTCAGGCAGCTCTGAACCTGGAGCCACATTGGCCGGCTGGGGGATGAGGCCCTCTGACCGCGCTGAGGCAGGTGGCGTCCTGACCCCAGTATGGGCTCACGGGAAACAGGCTCTGCAGCCACGGGCTCCCCATGAAGGCTCATGGTGCAGAGCAAGGCAGCTTCTGACGGGAAGTGTGGTCATTTTTATAGGCCTGGCCATCGACGTGGTCGGGGTGAGCCGCTTACTCAGGACCACACAAGGAGGGGAGAGACAGCTGGCCAAGGGGCCTCCGCCTTCCCGCCGAATTCTTTTCCTAAAACCGTCTACCTTCCTCAGGAAACGAGTCTTTTAATAGCAGCCTTGCCTCCACCGAGAACCTGGCCTGGAGGATGGGTAGAGCCACCCTCGGGGAGCTTCTGTCTGCTCAGCATCTCCGCGGGGCTAACGGTGGGGCCTTTCCTCCTGGGACGGGTCAGGAGCACAGGGCGCCCTCGTGGGGGTCCCTGGGACCCCTCCCGTGGAGCAGGCAGCGGCTGTGGCTCCCAGTGCCGGCTTTGTGCTTGTCCATTGATGAGCTCACTGAAGCTCTGCTGCTGCTGAAGAGTCCACCTCCCCACCCGCTCACTGCAGGAAAGGCTTGATTGTCCCTGGCTCCTGGCAGGCACCCACCTAGAGCCAGGTTCTGTATTAATCCTCTCCTCCACCACCACCATCGGGATTGTCTAATGCCTTCTGCCTTCCAGGCCTTCGTATTTTAAGATGAAGGTGTTGCTTTGTCAAAGTCTGAGCACCTGAGGCATCTCTCTGGGACCTCTTGGTGTCAAGCAGAGGCACAGAGACCGCCATTCTGTAACTTGCCTCTTGTCCGGCAGGCTGCTCCTCGTTGCCTTTTTTCCTGTTTTACCCACGTCTTTGAGCACCTGTCGCCGCCTTGCTGGAGGAGAGGACGGTGTCCAGTTAGGAGTCACGTCTGCGCTGCTCCGAGCTGCCCAGACCCAGGCAAGGGGTCAGCAGAGCCCGGCAGGCTCCGGGCGAGCTGCCGTGTCGTCTTTGTTTGAATTTGGCCCCTGGCACAGGCGTCAGGCCCCGTCGAGAAGACCCGAGAACAGTGAGAGACCGCAGTGGGGCGCGCCCCGCCGTGGGTCCGTGCTGGCCGCACCCCCCGCTGGGCGTGTGGGCTCGCGCGGGCAGCGGGAGCAGCGAGGCGTCCGGCCCGGCCCGGCCGGGCAGCCTCCGGGCGCCCTGGGCGCAGCGCGGGCAGCGGCCGCCAGGTGGCGCAGGGCCGCCCCGTCCGTCCGCGCGGCGCCTCGGAGCCGGCCTCGCCCCGGAGGGTCCGGCCTCGCCCCGGAGGGTCCGGCTGGAGGCCCGTCGGAGGCCGTTTGGCCCCGGCCTGACTCGCGTGGAGCCCTCCTGAGCCGCGCCGCTCGCCGGTATGGACAGGGTTTGGCCCCGTATGCTGTGTTTTGCTTAGATTTGTAAAAAGCTTGAACATTTATTTCCCTTTTTGGCTGAAATGAGCACCTCCCCCCAAACTGTTGGTTTGCAATGTTGTAATAATTTATGTTTATTTTGACATATACATTCCGTAGTTACAGGTAAAATGAATAGGTACACACGTTTAGACTGTCATGGTTTATATGGTTTTAGTTTATGCTTCCGTTCTTTGAGAAATAAAGAGACACACAGTACCTAAAAAATCAAAACATAATTTTAGTGGACTTATTATTTCTCATGAAGAATTTAAAAACCTACCTTATTCCATGAGAAGGAAGTGACTGTGTAGCTTCCCACTAACATTAAACAAGAAGCATTAAAATGCCAAAGTATTTCCTTTGTTTTAGGAATATGTACAGTAAAGCAGTAAAGTTCAGTTAAAATTAACCGTTGGGAGACTTGCTTGTTTTTTTAGCAGATCATAACATAGTATCTTAATTTTGGTTTATTTTATTTTTCAACCACAGATTTTCTGGAATTAGGATTTTTTTCTGATACACTTAACGGCATATTAGAAAATAGTTATTCAAAAATTTAATTTTCAGTTTCCTATTTATGTGGGTCTTTTTTTTTTTTTTTGCTTCAATGTTTTTCGACAAAGTTGTTAGGTATTGTCACTTCTCTTACATAGTGGGAAAAGGGAAAAGAAGGTGAAATTCAAGTCCGTTTTTTTCCCCCCCCTCTTTGTACTAATTTCAGTTAAAACTTTTCCTGGAGAAAAGATGAAATAAATTTTAAAAAGCATGTTTTAAAATTGCCATGGGTTTATACACCCTTTTTAACTTCATGTAAGTCTAATTACCTCAGAAAGGAAACCAAAGTCTTTACGGATCATTAAGCCTTAAGTCTCTTGTCCTTTTTTGTGAAGCAGAGGCTGATAACTCCCGGCAGAGCAGCCCTCCCCGAGCCTCACCCTGCGGCCTCCCGCATCTGAAGGGCTCGGCCCCAGCCCGCCGGCCCCACGGACGCTCCCTCTGCACGCAGGTAGCCGTGTGGCAGCCAGGAGTGTTCAACAGTGAGTCTTTGTTAAGGGACTCATCTCTGTCAAGGAAATTGATGAGATTTTAAACAAACGATTCCTGTGTGTGAACAGTGTGGACAGCGTGGTGTGGGTGCTGCCCCCGCCCCGATTTGGAAAATAAAGTGACAAAGTGTGTGTGTATTGGGGGGAGCACTTTTAAATTCTACATATCCTTTATTTAACTTGGTGGCTTGGTATAAAATGGAATCATTTGTTGTGACGATAAAGCAAGTTGATAAAGTAAGGAAGTAAAGTTGCGAGAAAGTGGCTGAAGATATAATCGAGTTTCATAATACTTTTAGATATAGTGCTTTCCAGATGGCTCAGCAGGTGTTCGCTCCCTGGGTCAGGAAGATCCCCGGGAGAAGGGAAAGGCTGCCCACTCCAGTGTTCTGGCCTGGAGAATCCCGTGGTCAGAGGAGCCTGGCGGGCTACAGTCCATGGGGTTGCAGAGAGCTGGGCACAGCTGAGTGACTGAGCACACACTTTTAGCTGTAATGTTTGTCTTTGGGGTTTAAACAGTTGTGTGTGTGTGTGTCTTTAAAAAATATTGCATGACAAATTGACCTGACGAGTCAAGAAGCATGTTTCCCACACTTTCTTCTTCATGTTTCTTTATAAGGTTTATTTTAAAAAAACCTTTCCACTGTGAATATTTTAATACCATTTCCTTCTACTTTAAAATTGTGTTATATTACTTTTATTTTGTATGTTGCTTCAAAAATCACAGTGAATTTAAAAATGGAGCTCTGGCATGCGCAGAGCACAAAAGTGCGTTGATCTGCGGGTGCCTCCCCCATGCACCTCGTCCAGGCTGACGGCAGAGCTGAGGTTGAGCCGGGGTTTCCTGAGGCAGGGGACTACCTAGCTTGACTTGCATGGTGCTGAATTGGGAAAGACAGGTAATATTTATATGACTTTTTAAAAGTAGCCCCTTCACTAAGCTTCCACTCTTTCGGGGTCCATGTGGCCATTTCATGTGTAGTTGACGCCTTTACAATCTTAAAATGAAAGTCATGGATAACAAATCTTAACGGCACATAGTATGTTTTTTAAGTCCGTATAATGTTTTCATTATAACCAAGAAAAGGAGGGGAAGCGGTCTGTCAGGAGAATCTGTTCCGGGCGCACAGGTGAGGCTTTGCTGCACGGGGATGAGGCCCCGGGGCACCTGCCCCGCGTGCTCGTGACGCGGCGGCCCCGGGCGTGCGCTGTGACACCCACGTGTGCACCGTGACACCCCAGGGTGGCTGCGGCAACCCAGCAAGCACCAGCACCATGCTGTTGGTGTCGGCGATTTTGAAGTGGTCTAATTTGGCTAAATTAGGCATAAAGCAGTCGTTCTCAACATACCTCGTAGCGCAGGCTTGGCGCCCATGCAGAAACCGGGTGGGTCCTGTGCTGAGATAATCACACGCGTTTTTTGCCTTTCTTCTCGGCGCAGGAGTGCCCAGCAGGACCTCTGAAAGTGGAGGGCGCAGGGCAGGCTTTGGCGGGCAGGCCGTCCTGGTGTTCCGATCTCCACCCCGCGGCCGGCCGCTTCCCCATACTGGCATTTCCAGGCCCCCGGGGCCCTGTGACGTGGGCCGTGAGAGCCGGGGAAGTCCCCGTAGGTCCCGGGCCACGGTCCTCCGCGGCTCTGGCGGCAGCCACCTTTGCGGCGGGCGGCCGCGGCACTGGGGCCCCGGGGACGAGGGCCGCCTGCCTCCTTCCTGAGGCCCAGCCTTTGCGGGACACAGAGACGCGGACCGTGCAGGGAGTGAGGGGCCGGTCACAGGGGCCCGGGGAGCTCGCCCGTGTGGGGCGCCCCAAGCCCAGCGGTCCTCCCCCCTGCACCCCCGCTGTGGCCGCTCAGCCGCCCCCTGCAGGAGGTGCACCCGGAGCCAGAGGCAGCGGTCAGAGGGCAGCTCCCTCCTCTGCAGAAGCTGGACGGTGGGATCAGCTGCTGGTGAGGTAACGGAGAATTAAGAGAGAACTGTGAGGGGAGCAGCATGTGAGAGGGTCTTTGCTGCTCTTCAGTAAAGAGAAAACTGGCAGCAGACGGGCTAAGGCCACTCGGCGTTTGCCCTTTTACTACAAACACTAAAAGTCGATCTCCCGATGGGAACGTGCTCAGGGCCACGCAACTGTGCAGTTAAATGTGGTTAAAAAACTGTGTTTTATGTGACTTTTACCGCAATTAAAAAATCGTTAAAAACCAGAAAAACTAATAAAAAAAAGTATAAGTTAAATTGAGAAATAAATAAATAAAACCCCCATGGTTTGTAATGTCAGGTTTTCATTCCACACTTGCTCTTTTTCCCCTTCCTGACTATTTTCTTTAGATAAATACAATATAAAATAAAAACCATTTTGTGCTTTTCATGAAAGTTTCAAGTTGCATGCTTTTGAAACCACACACCGCAGATGGGACTTGAGTCCCGCCTCAGATGGGAGTGGAACCCACTGTGTTTTAGTTAAGATCACACACCTGGTGTCAGGACTCCCTGAAGCTCAGGTTCTTTGTGCCTCAGCACAGAAGGAATTCAGTGAGAAGCAAGGTGATTGGCAGATGTATGAATATAGGATGCTCCTGAGGGATGCAAGCAGGCAAGCAGGGAGGTTCTGCCCAAGAACTAAATGGAAATGCCAGTTGGTTTAGGGAGAAGCACACTCCACAGGGAGAGTGTGGCTATCTTGGAAGGCGAGAGGCCCTGATACCCAACGGGCTGGCTGGCATTTATAGGGTGATTTCACAGGCTGACAAGTGGGAGGAGTGTTCCAGCGATTTTGCAGAAGGGGGTGGTTTTCCAGGGATTAGGCCACCACCCACTTTGTGGCCTTTGGTGCTTGGCCCCAGAGTTGTCCTGGCACCTGTGGGGGTGTCACTGAGATGCTAATGCGTTACAGTGAGTATATGAGAGGCTCGAGGTCTAGTGGAAGCGGAATCTTCTTCCCTCTTGGGCCGAGTCGCTTGTAACCAGTGACGGCGCAGCCTCCGTGGCTGCTTCGTTCCTCACAGGCTGTGCCCTGCCCCCTCCCTGGTTGCCTGCTGTCTGTCCCCTCAGAGGTTTTGCTCCCATGTTCTTAGGGAAGGCCGAGGTGGGGCTGGCCCATCTGTAGCTGCTTCAGGGTAGAAGGTGCTGGCTGCCTGGCCTTGGGGCCCCGGGGGCAGAACCCCTTGGGCTCCTTGTTTCAGGCGGTGTGGGCTGAGTCCTCTCACAGCCGGCACCGCGATGTGGGACTGTCGCAGCTGCTTCCACAGCCTTCCTGCGAACGTCCTTGACGAGGCCCTTTGCGGCAGCATCAGAGCACAATAACCATCCGTAAAAGGAGACTTAAGAAGGCAGCTTAAACACCTGATTACGATGCTTTTGGCAAAGAAACTTGGCCTGGTTGCTGGTACCTACATTGTATGA
Organism: Antilocapra americana; assembly: GCA_007570785.1. NCBI lineage: Eukaryota > Metazoa > Chordata > Mammalia > Artiodactyla > Antilocapridae > Antilocapra > Antilocapra americana. The sequence goes on from ML664181.1 coordinate 386,695, forward strand.
TGAGAGCTTGAACTGTAGCGTTGTCCAGGACGTAACCAGATTTAAGAAACTATGTCACTTTAAATGTCTACATTGGTTTACCACCCATGTGATGATGCTCTCCCTGTAATTTAACATTCCAAGTAATACTAGTTAAATATTTCTCTCTGAGACGCCTCGGGGGCCCTGTAAAGCATCCCAAAGGCAGCTGAAAGTCAAGAGGATTTTAACATTTGTATTTGGGAAGTTCATGAATAAGTTTCAAAACACTTGGTCAAATGAGATAGTAAGTCACTGTGAGACAATACTTATTCCTTAACCAAGTTACAAGACAGCCCACCTTCAGTACCAGACATTGGCTGAACACCGAGCATTTCTTCAGATCACATGAACCTGAAATTGGCTCAGTCTGGCTTCCTTTGTATTTACGAATGTTTGTTTAAGCGCTTAATTTCCTTTAGGCCAGTTAAATAGAGCTCTTTTATTTACAAAGTGCTTTTGGCAACACCATGCACCTGCAGCAGACCTATAGATGGATTCTCACACAGACCTCATAGCGCCCATCCCAGAACTTCTGCCAGGAGTCAGCTACAACAGCGTAAGCCATCTGTTACAGAAGAGGGCGCTTCACGATGGGCTTGCGGTAGATGGACAAATCGAGGTCGCCTGTCTAGATGGCTAAACCCTTTTTAGGGAAAAAGACCCAGGATTTCTATTTGTCCTTGACAAGTCAACTCCTAAATCACCTACCTCATTTTCAGAATTTGCATTTTAAAAAGACGATGGGTTCCTGGAGAAGTCCAAGTGGAACAGAAAGGCAAGTTTGCCCGAGTATGACTTTGTTCCCTTAAGGCCAGAGTTTTGTTTTTCCCCCTCAAAGAAGTGGGTGACCACCTCGAGGATGCTGAATGACTGATGCCCCCGTTTACCTGTGCGGGAATGGTGACATAGTAACAAACTTCCCTTCATTTACCTTAGGAAGCGCCCCCGCCTCAAATTCCTATCAGCCATGGCGAGTTAGAGCAGTGGCCTCTCATTTTGGTTATTCGTAAACACTCTTGAGGATCCTCCCTGGGTTTAAGAAATGTGCCTTAGATTTGGACACTGTGGCCCCTTTGAACTTAATAATCACCAGCTGGATATCTCTGGCCAAGTCTGGGACCGCTACAGTCCACACTCCAGGGTCTGTGAAGTCTTCTGCTTTAGCTCCAGATTTCATCTGTTCCTTTCCACTTTCTGTTAGAATCTGTGGTGATGAGGGTGGTTTCCTTGCCCCTCGAGAAACAGAGCGGCCCTCACTTAGTTAATAAGGCTCTTCCCTTTAAAGGGATGAGACGGTCAGACATACACCGAAAGGAATGTGGAAACAGCTGGCCGTTGACTTTGCATGACGGGCTGTAGAAAAGTGTGCCCCCGCCTCTCCCCTGCCACCGTCACATCCTCCTTACTGTTGCTGAGACTTCCAGTCATTGGGCTTAAGGTCCAAAAGGTTGCACCAGTGTCTGTGAGAGATTCTGTCAGCTGCCCCGTCAGTGACCACGTGAGGCTCAACGCCAGTTGCGCAGAGAGTGTCTCCAGGCAGAGCCACTGTCGGCCTCAGGCCCTGTTCGTCTCTGATGGCAAAACTGTCGATGGCTGAGGGGCCCCCATCGCTCTGGCATCTGGGCGTTCCCTCCGCCAGTGCCCTGGGTCATTGCAAAGGACACCTGGATGGCGAGCCTCCCTCCAGCGCCCCGGTGCCCACCTAGGACACGGGCCCAGTCTGGGCAACCGTGAACCCTGTGGTCCATGGGCCACGCTGGCCCCGGGAAGCGGGCTTCCCCTTTGCTGGTCTCTGAGTGGACGGAGCCGTGCCATCACCTGGGCCTTTTGCATAGCTCTCTGGTGCCTCCAGCCCCTTTGCCAAATCCCTATGACTGGTGACTGAATAAACCAATTGAAGCAAATAGTTGTTGGCATCTGAGGACCAGCTGTTGCTTTCTGCATATCGTGCCTGAGGTCAGTGTGGACCAGCAGGCTGGGCTGGGAAAGGCATGGCCCAAAAGGCCCGTCCCTCGAGGTTGGGGGGCGGGCTCTGCATCGTCCTGCTTCCTGAGAGCCTCCCCTGGGCCCCCTGGGAAGGCTGCAGGGTCATGGCCCTGTCCCCGTTGGACCTCTCACCTCTTCACAGCTGGCGATTTCACTGTGCCCTCACGCCGTCAGTGTAGTTCCCCTGGTGATTCCACTGAGGGTCCGTCTGCCTCGGGGGCCCAGGGTGCTGGTGACCCCTAGGGGTCAGCCAGCGTGTCCTCTGTGTCCTTCCTGGAGCCTCCCCTCCAAGCTTCTCATGCCCTGCCTTCCGTTTGGGTCTCGTTGCTTGGAAGCATGGCCACGGGAAGCTGAACATATGGTGCCCCGGTCCGTTTTTAATTTCCATCTGCGATATAAATCTAACTGCAACCTAGGATCGTAACTCTGGGGCCCGTCTAGTGGCCACTTTTCTTGGCTTCCTAACTCATATTGTGGCCAAAGCTGATCACATAACCTAATGAGATTTTTTTCCTTTTTAATTCCTGTTGTCCAGACTTTTCCCAGTCCCAGAGTGTATGGCCCAGAGGGTATCAGTCAGGATGGAGGCGGCCTGTCCCACTTCACACCCAAGCCTGGAGTGACGTCTCTTAAGTCCTGTGCTACCCAAAAGTTCCACTCTCGTGTCAGATCCACCGCACAGCTTGGTGAGGGTCTGCCTTTGGGATTTGGGATGCTGTCCCTTCCAAGGTGGTCTCCCAGCCGGGTGTTGGCGCCTGGAAAGTGCCGCAGACAAACGGTACGAAGGTGTCCCCAGCGGTGTTAGCAGTGAGCAGGGGGCTGGTCCAGCTGCAAGTCGGGAATAAAGGGTCAGCGCTTGTCAATAAGAAGTACATCTTGGCGGCCACACAGGCCTCCTGGGGTGAAGAAAAAAAGAGAGAAAAGAAAGGGGACGGGAATGGACGTAGAAAGCAGGAGCAGACCTCTGAGCCAGGAGCAGAGTGTAGAGGCTCAGAGCCTGCGGCGTGCGCGGGCTGCATCTGCGGGGCCTGCTGGGCACGCGTGTGGGCACAGCCTCCACACCCTCTGTCCAGCAACCAGGCCGATGGCCACTCTCGCCCCACCATTCGAAGAAGTACGGGGTCTGTTTTCTTCGAGGGTGGTCGCTGACGGGTGAGTTAACGCCTGGCGTGTGGGCCCTCCCACAGGCCCGCACCCCGTCTCTGTTGCGGGACTCACGGGCATGGTGGCGGGGCGCAGTGGACGCTGCCGCTTCCTGGGGGCATCTGCCCGTCGCTCTCCATCGTCCGCCCTGACCGAGCTCCCGTGTCGGTCCTGGAGGCTTCCTGGCCCCTCCCTGCGGGACGGGCCCGCGTCTGTCTCTGAGCCTCTGCGGTGTGCCTGTCCTGCTGACCGCAGGGTCAGCTCCTTGAGAACCGAGCTGGCCCCTGGTGACACCCCGCGGCAGTTGGTAGAGAACAGACGCAGGCGGTGAGGCAGCAGCCGCTCGTTGGACCTTTAGAACTGGAATTGCCTGCGATGCGTCCCAACGCTGCAGAGGAGGACAATGGAGGCCGTCCACTGCCTTTCCTGCTTCAGCGATGACCCTGGTCCACCTCAGACGGCGCAGTTGGGGAGCTCAAGAACGAGCTGATTCTGTGACTGTTCGGTTTCAGCAGCTGGAGGGACTAAAAGAGTCTTTTTTTTTTTTTCTTTAAACAAAGTAATTAGATCTGTTTCCTTTTGTATGTGTTGGGTCCTCATTGCTGCAGGCAGGCTTTCTCTGGTTGTAGTGAGTGGGGGCTGCTCTTCGCTGCGGAATGCCTGTTTCTTTCTGCAGAGGCTTCTCTTGCTGCAGATCACAAGCTCGAGGGTGTCCGGGCTTCAAGAGCTGCGGCACCCAGGCTCAGCTATGTGGCTCCGGGCGCTCGAGCGCAGACCCCGTAGTTGTGGCCCACGGGCTTAGCTCTCTGAGGCATGTGGGATCTTCCTGGACCAGGGGTCAATCCCATGTCTCCTGCATTGGCAGGCGGTGTCTTTACCCATTGAGCCACCAATAAAGCCCTTAAAAGGGGCTCTTGATACTGTTTTTATAGGCAGTTTTGCCTTTGGTTTTGGAAGTACAGTATTAATTGTTGAAAAGGTAAAATTTCTTTTGACTGACCACTGATGAGTTTTAGCTAAATTGAACTTTGTGTCTGAGGAGAGAATTCTGAGGTTGAGTAAAATGATCAAACCCGTAGTCCCATTCTGTGCAGGAGGCCCTGTGCTCCCCCCCAACCCCGACTCTAAACGCCCCTCCTCTGTGGGGACGGGCACCTTGCTTCTGAGGGCGGGGGCGCCTGAGGTGTGGGCAGTTAATTTGTCCATATTGGGGGCCCCGGGGATGCTGGTCATGTCCTCAAGGAGCTGATGGCTCTGTGGGAGCCTGGGGACCCCACCTCTCCGCACTGCGGAGCTGACCTCTGGGTATCATCTTAGTGTTTCAGTGGTAGGAATTGAATTCTTTGATTCTCAGGCGAGAGTGCTGGTTTAAATCTGTCCTTTTCTGCTCTTCAGTAATTGACTGTATTGAAAACATTTATAAGTCACTCTCCCTTTGAATAAAGCAGTTTCAGCTTGAAAACCATCCCTGTTTCCTCTGAATGTGGGCCCCGTTGTAAGTGATCTCTCACAGTGAAAGAATGGCGGAGCATAGCACGGCTGTTTTACTTGCTTAGGCATCATCTCAGGCACAGCTTCTTCATTTCATTGGAGCCCTCAGTGTTCTCCGAAAAGCGAGAGTGGCGTGGGTTCCACCCTCGCAGGCTGGCCGGCGGGTGAAACGGGGAGCAGGCAGCCAGCACTCACACCGCGTCCCCACGAGGTGGTTTTCCCCATGGAACAGCGTGAGGCACTCTGGTGCTCCCTCTGGGTATTCTGTCTAGAGCTTGGTCCCTCTCCAAGGAGTAGCTCAGGTCTCCTGGGATGAAAGTTAAGCATGAGATTGTGACTCATGGGGCCGCAGGTAAATCACATCCGGAGAGCCAAGGATGCCTGTCGGTGAGGAGCAAAAGAATGCGCGTCTTTCCCAAGCGGTGTAGATCCTGCTGGTCACTGACTTCTGCCCAGACTGATGGAGCAGAGCTGAAGCAGAATCTGAAGGTGGGGAAAGGCCCTACTCGGTCTGATCAGCTGACCGGCTGGAGGACCAGTGACCCTGGTCCTTTCGTCTGTTTATTTTATGAACTTGACTGAACGCAGACCGTCTCAGGTCCTACGTGATGCCATTGCAAAATCAGTACAGCAGACCTGATATCTAAAGAGTGGTTGCCCAAAGAGAAAGGATTGTTGCCGGTATTTTAATGATCTGGCAAAGCTTTTAAAGCATTTATTGTTTTTAAATACAGAGTAACATTCATGTTTAACAGTAGACTTCACTTCAGTTGAAAGTATCAAATTTATCACATGTGTGACATTATGTATAAATATGTATCTTTGTACACATTTATTTCTGAAATGTGGCAAATACTCATGTAAAGGCTCCTTGTCGGTGCCCACTTGGGTCAGAGCCCCAGCAGCTGGAGGGTGTTCCTGGTACCCGCCAGTAGTCTCCGTCCTTCGCCTTGATTACTCAGATCTTGATAAGTGAGTCTGTGTAGGCGATGGTGTGCCTTTCAGTCCTTACGTGATAGGAGGGATTTTTTTTTTCTTGAAATTAGTAAACACAGCTGAACAATGGTCTTCAGTGTGTATTAGAGCAAATGCTTGAAGGTACATGCAGGGGACAGCAGGAGTGGTGCTGAGGCTCTCCCAGCAGGTCCAGCTGATCACAGGAGAGCCAGCTAGCGCACTGTTCCTGTGGAGTAACTGCAGGGGCTTGTTACTGATCGTCCAGGCTGTTTCACGTGTTCTGATGCTTCAGTGGAAATCTTTAAACAGTGCCCTTGGCCTTATTTTAGGAATCTGCTAAGCTGAGTAGGTAGACTTATGCCAGGTTTCATTAATTGGTGTCTTTGCTATTTTTAAGGGATAGGCCCAGGCCTCCACTGTGGTGACATAAACAAGTGATTTCTGAATTGCCGCACGATTAATACTTTAGTAACATTGCTCAGTAAAACATCACGGCAGTCCCAGCAAATCCTGAAAATAAGCAGCTGACATGTCCCTGCCTTCCCTGCGTGTTTTTGTCCACATGCACACTTGGTTTTCACGTGGTGAAGGTCACTTATTTCCAGCGCCAGCTTGGCTGTATGAGAACCTCCTGGTGGCTTTGATCACGGCAGCTTTGGTGACTTGAAGCCTAGCCAAGTTTGAGAAGAATTGCTAAGAAAGAAGTGCTGTTTAACAGAATACAGTTTTAGCAAATGTGTGTTCCTTGATTCATTCTTGACAGGCATTTACTAAACATCCCTACTTCTCCGTTTTCTCATCTGTGAGACGGGAATGGTGACAGCGTGGGGAGCTTGAGGGAGGGGGAGGGATGGACAGGTTGGAGAGCGGGGGCAGCTGTGATGTCCCCGCCCTCAGGACGCAGGTCCAGCCCCGCCGGTGGGGCCGTGTGGGCCCAGCTGCCCACACCAGAGTGGGGCTTCATTTTTTATCACAAGCTGATAAGCTCTTAGGGAGCTGAGTTATATGTTTAATATGTGTTAGCATCATCTTGGCCCCATTTCTTTGAGAATGGCCCGAGAGTGGCAGCTGGGGTTTTCTGCTGAGACATTGACTCTGTCTTGGGAGAAATTCTGAGTGTCTCTATTACTGACCTGGGGAGTGGGTGAAGGAACTCGCATGTTGGGTGGACTGATGCTTGCAGGGGAGACAGGGCAAGTGTTGGCAGTTTAGCTGAGGAGTGGAGTGGCTGTTAGGGGACCGTTACTGTCTGCTCCAGACACTGGTTAAGGGTGTCGGTGAGTTCTTCCACATGGCTGGATCCACCAAGTTGATACCCAAATGGACACACATTTAGAAGTGACTTTGATAAAAATATTCTACTGCTCTGTAATATAAGGAGTATGCGGGCACACGAGTGCGGTATTTTCAGGAGCAGACGGTGCCGTGTGTGGTCCGGACCGCCCTGGTCCAGATCTGTCCGTCTGCCGCGCCGGCAGGCAGCGTGCTCTACAGTGGGTTATTGTTACTCCCGACCCCTTGGAACCTTAAGGCTGTTCTGGGTCATCCCCTCCCCTGCTGGGATGTGTGTGTCCTTTCCCACTGCACTGAGGAGGGATGAGTGTTGCTCGGAACCCGGGGATGCCATGGAGTCACCCCCAAATTCAGATCCTGCTTCCGCCTTGCGCCTAGACCGGAGACCCAGCCCCCCAGGTCTCCCTGGGGCTCATGGCTCTGAGGGGGCAGGGCCCTGCGGCCGCCGTCGCTACACCCCAGAGCCGAGCACAGCACCTGGCAGCGGATGTCGGCAGTGGCTGGGAGTCCTCCCGGTGGCAACGGAGGCAGTGCCAGGCCCAGGCTGCCGCTCAGCGGGAAGAGTGCGGGACTGAGGCTCAGGGCTGCGGTGGAGTGGGGTTCAGACCATGCCCACTGTTGACTGACTTCTCAAGTGCATGTTCTCTGTGTCTTTGTTGACTCTATCTTTAAAGAAAATCATGTCATGGTATTTTAGATCAGTTCTGTGATAGATTGAAAATGAACAACAACAAAAAAAACCTCCTTTCATCAGAGGTAGTTTGAGAGCCCTGTGCTCTGGGTCAGCAGGTGAAGATGGGGTGTAGGTTCCGGTCAGGGAAGGCTGCTCTGAAGGTGAGGTTTGTGCTGAAATCTGAAGATGCTGCGGATCGACTTGACAGGCCTCAGGGTGAGAACAAGCTGAGTTTGAATGTTGTAGGAGCAGAAAGAGGCTGGGGACACAGTGAGAACTCGACTGGCCTAACCCTAACCCTAACCCTAACGCTAGCTCTAACCCTAACCCTAGCCCTAATCCTAAACCCTACCCTAACCCTATCCTAACCCTAGCCCTAACCCTAACCCTATCCTAACGCTAGTCCTAACCCTAACCCTATCCTAACCCTAGCCCTAACCCTAACCCCAGCCCTAGCCCTAGCCCTAGCCCTAGCCCTAGCCCTAACCCTAACCCCAGCCCTAGCCCTATCCCCTACCCTAGCCCTAACCCTAACCCCAGCCCTAACCCCAGCCCTAGCCCCAGCCCTAGCCCCAGCCCTAGCCCTAACCCTAACTCTAATCGGCGGCCGACTGGCGGGCAGGGGCTTCTTGACTCTGACAACAAGGCTGAGTTTTGTCCAGAGCACTGATTTTATCCAGTGACTTCTCTGAAGTCTTCATAGTTGAAGAAGATCACTTTTGCAGCATGGATATTAGGGTTCAAGAAAGGGGGAAGGTACGAGTTAGGAGGCTGGTGGAGCGGTCCAGGTCAGAGGTGGTGGTGGGCACTGTCCCGCATGGAGGTGGTGGTGGAGTAGTTGGGGGCATTGAGGGACGATGGAGAGAGTAGGCTGACCTGTGGGATGTTTTGAAGTTGAACTGGTAGGACTTGCTGACAGATTGGATTTGAGGAGAGGGAAGGGCGGCTGGGGTGACTTCTGAGTGTGTCTTGATTGATTGGGTAGAGATGCCAGTTACTGGCAGGAAGATGTAGTTTGAAGGGAGGAGAGGGTGGGGATTGAGATGTGAGAAGTGTCACCTTCCTTGTTCCTGTGAACCTCTTTGTAAACCCTTTTAAAGGTGGAACTTCACAGTTCTGACTTCTACACATTGTTACAGAGGCCTTGGAGAGGAAATGCTTTGTGCAAGAGGCATCTGGGCGTCTCCAGCTGGTCTCATGCCTTCAAAACATCAGAGAAAGAAATCTTTTTGTTGCTCAAATATTTTGGAAACTCTCAGAAAAATTCTTTGGGATGATTGGGAGGACTTCTCCACGTTGGCTGTTACTGATTCCTGAGTGGCATCCTGCTCCGTGTGTGTTTAATTGGCCTGTGGTTCTGTCTCTACTCGTCCCACAAAGAAGCACACTCCTCACCGGGCAGGGCAGAGCCATGGGCAGCCCTCCAGCTGGATCTCACACAGTGTCCTCTCTTAAGACAATGAGAAGAAAGGAGAGGAAACATGCAACCTTTGAATTAGCTTTTAGCTCCTAAACTCTATTTTCCAAACCATTTGTATGTTTGGTAATACCCCTCCCCACCCCTCCTTTTTTCTTCCTTGGTAAATTCAGTGACAAAAAAGCTAGATTCGTGATAACATGTGTGATTATCACACCAGCGCTGTCCTCTGTCCAGAGGACAGCTGAGAAAGCAGGGTATTCTAGTGAGCACCTTTCTTGCAGCCTCAGGGTCTTTCCAGAAAGCTCCAGGGGTCTTTGACTTGGTCTGGGGTCTGTAAGGTGAGACCCTGACGCTCCTATTCTTTTCTTTCCCTGAGAGAGGGCCTTCACTGTTTTGAAACATGCTGTGACGTTACCCAGCCTCTGTCGTCTCTGCCAGTTGCTGGTGGGCATCTTTGCCCATTCTCTGGCTGCCGTTGGTTCAGTCTTGTACCTCTGAGTGGTCCCCACGCACCCAGGTGGTGCCGCTCAGACCACAGACCGAGAGTTACTTACTTAGCCTGCCTGTGGAGAACCTGAACTTTGTAGCTGGTCCTTGTCAAGAAATTGCCTGTTGCCATGTTGGATCTTTTTCACCTTTAGTATGATTTGATGACTGTAGCATCTGAAATTTCATTTCTGTTTTTAAGTGAGAATTCTATTGGTCTTATTGACTTTGGCAGTCAATCCAAATTTCAAAATAGAGAAACTTAAAATGTTTTTTTTTTCTTTTTTTGCATAACCCTTTCATACACCTATGGATTGATACTGCAAGTTCTTCAATCAAGTTTTAGAGATACTTCAGAATTTTTTATTGTGAATACCAATTGCCTTTTTTAAAGAAAGGAGTCATTTTAGACTTAACTTGGGATTGTTCTATGGTATTTCTGCTGTGTTTTATGGTCTTGTTGTTTTTCTATGTGTCCCATGGTGTTTTGCACTTATTTCTCATCTCTTAGACTAAAGGGCGGTGTTCTTGTAGGCAGGTCGCACTTTCATTCATTGTTACGTTCCACAAAGAGAATAGAGTTGTCTCCTGCACAAAGTAGCTACTCGATGAAAGGATGCTGAGGGTTTTCAAACTGCTGTGCTCTGCCCGTGGCAGCCCTGTTTCTGTACACCGTGGAGATTATCTTGTATGCTTGGAATGTGTTTCCAGCGATATGCTTTGGCATCAGAGCATCCTTGTTCGTGAGGACGTCGGCATATGTGTGTTCAGACACTGCCTCTGTCTCCTCATCTGTGAGGTCCGTGTAGAGGCAGTGCCGCCAGTGGGCGTGGTGCATGCTGTGTGCGTGGACTCTGAGTGAACATACAGGGCTTGGATATAAACCCACCCTCGCTGTCATTCTTCGCAGAGGCTCGGTGCGTGTCCGTCTGTGGCAGCTCGAAGGGCGTGTGCTGGCCCCCGTGTGAACGCAGCGGGTTCAGTCCGCTCCCGGAGGTCTGGGTGTCGGGTGGGCATGCGCCGGGAGGGCTGCCCCGAGGCGGCGATGGCCTGCTGGCGTCGGACCTCCTGGGCCCGAGGGTGCTGGGCCGCCCGTGCCGATTCCCCTGGGAGGGTCCGCGGGCCGTAAAGCTGACAGACGGTCCACCGGGCCAAGGTGGCGAGTCTCTGAGTTCTATGCTACTTTGCTTTGGTTCTGTCCAGCCCAGGGCACACATATTTGTTACTCTCAAGCTCCTTAAATTGGCTGAGTCTTTTTAAGGGCTGGTGATATTTTAGTCACCTTAAACTTACATTCCTTTACTAGCTCTTTGGCTGTATACTGTCTTTGTTTGTATATATATATATATATATATATATATATATTTTCATCCAGTTTATTGCCTATTTCTAGTTCATCAAGTGACATATAATACAGATTGTGCCCATTTTGCTCCCTAGTTTGCACACATTCAGTTGGGCCATTTCTTTTGTTATGAAATTCATGAGAAGAAGTTCAGTTCAGTTTAGTTCAGTCGCTTAGTCATGTCCGACTCTTTGCGACCCCATGGACTGCAGCACGCCAGGCCTCCCTGTCCATCACCAACTCCCAGAGCTTGCTCAGACTCATGTCCATCGAGCTGGTGAAGCCATCCAACCATCTCATCCATTCCTAATAAAATTTAGTATCTAAAGGTTTTTTTTTAATCTCTAGAATGAGTTGCCGTATTACACTGCTGAAGACGTGCTGTCCCCTTTTGAGTTAGTGCTTTTTAAGGTGACTCATGTTAGTTAAGTGAAATATCCTTTTCAAGAAGCAAAAATGTGAAGATTTATTCGGTTCCCCAGTCTGGCCAGCCCTGAGACTCCTGAGGCCGTGGTGGGGGTGAGACGGTCACACTGTTTGGGGGTTCAGCCGCCAGCCCCCCGACCGTGACCGGCACCGGGCTCACGGGCTGCGTGGCCTCGGCCGCTCTGCAGGGGGACAGTGGAGCTGCCTCCCGGTGGGCCTTCTCTGCTTCGGTCTTCCGAGTCTGTCGTGGAGCCTTCAAAAGGCGAGCCCCTTTCCATGCTGTCCTCACCCACGTATCGTTCTCCTACTATCTGAACAGCATTTGAGATGAAAAGGAAATAAAAAAACAATTAGGATGATTATACCTGTAAAACAGAAGAATTCCCTTTACCAGAAAAATGTGAGAGATTCTGCAGGCATGGTTTTAAAAGAAATGAAACGGGTGGGTTTGAATGTGGATTTCTTCATCTTTCTGTGTAAGATCTGAAAATATCATAACAGGAAGGAGTGGGAGAAAGTGTCCTTTTTTAAAAGTATATTTGCAAGCATTTACTCACTTAATCCCCCAAACTTTTCAAAGCGAGTGGTGAATGTGTTCACACTGTGGGAGATTCGAGAACTCTGAGCCTCCAGCATCAAAGCACGGAACCTTCCACCCCACAGAAGATGCTCAGTGAGTATGTACTGAATGCGGAAGGGTGTCCAAGGCCTGTGACCGGTCCGTGTTTGCTGGGAACCTGTAATCCATTTAGAATCGGACACTCAGCCTCACGGTCTCTCTAACAGTCAGGAGGTGCTGACATCTGGCTTGCGTCCTTGCTGGTTGCACGGCCTTTGGCTGCGGTGGAGCCCAGGTTGCTCCTGGGGAACCTCGTGATGCCCACCTGCCCCTTCTGGTCCTTAGGGTGAGGGGTTACCCAGTTCCTGACATGCCAGGATCTTGAGGTGCCCCTGCGGTTCCCAGTGCTGAGCGAATGAGATGTCAGAGTACTGAGTGGTTATGGGGCTGTCTGTCTTATAATCTTAGGAACGGGTGTGTCCTGCGTGAGAACTGCTGCTGAATGGCTCCAAACCTGGGAGCTCCTCTTTGTTCTTGGTCGTCAGAAGTGCCGGCAGCCACGCCTGCCTGAGGTGGTCTCATTCTTCCCACGTAACTTCCTCTATGCGCTGCCTGTTGGCGTGGCTTCAGCTCACACCGCCCGGTTAGGCCCGGAGCCCCCGCACCAAGAGCAGGGCATCTGCGTGGTGCTGGGTCTTCACTCACGTGAGGCTTTTCTCCTGCTGCAGCGAGCAGGGTCTACGCTCACGCTGCCGCGCACAGCTCCTCGCTGCGGCAAGGCTCCTTCCAGGCACATGGGCTTCAGTAGCTGTGGTGCTCGGGTTTAGTGGCCCCACGGCGTGCCGGGTCTTCCTAGACCAGGCAGGGAACCCGTGTCGCCTGCATGTGCAGGCGGATTCTTATCCACTGCACCACCAGGGAAGCCCACTGGTAGTGATATTTGTAAGTCTGATGTGTATTGGTTTTTAGAGTTTTAAGTCTTCCAAAAAAGACAAATGGGTGAGTCTCCACTGTAACTGTGCTTTCTTAAAAAACACTTAGTTTAGACTCTGCAGTGACAAGGATAAGGGACTTCAGGCCAGCTGGAAATAGCAAGGCCTTCTTAAAGTCACACTGAGCAGGTGGCGGGGAGGGGGGCGGGCGCCGCCTCCGCGATTCCGCGGCGTGGCACGGTCTGTCCTCGACCTGCCTGCTCTCTGTGTGTCTGCCCCTCTGGGTCTGTGTCTGGGCATGCCGTTCTGCTGGAGGAGGGTGTCAGTTAAAGATCCCAGGCCTTGGCAACTATTTTACAAAAGTAAAGGGGAAGGTAAGTTACTCTCAACAGCCTCATCGAATTATAATTGTGATTACTAAGTTCTTGGTGCCTCTATTTTCCCAGTAGATGTAAAACTGGATCCCCTTTTCTGGCGGGAGCATGGGGGCCTGCCTGGTTGCTTCAGACTATTCCGTGTCCTGTTGTTGGGTGAGCTGTTCCCTGTGAGGATTTTTCAGCTGTTTTTTTTTTTTTTGTTTGTTTGTTTTTTTACACCTGGACTTCGGTTTGAACTACCCTGATAGACATGAGGCTGAACTCTTCTGTTTTTCTGAGTACCTTGCAGTTCCTGGCTTGTCCCTGAGTTAGGGATGGTGAACACAGTGCTGCCTGTGTTTGGAGATATCCTAGATATTAAGAAAGGAAATAATCTTTGGCTTTTCCTGTAGGAAGTTGATGATGGATCTAAAGTGAAATCCACAAGTTGTCTTTGAACCTCAGTATCTTTTTTAAGCACTCTGTCTACTACTGAAACTCTGAAGTATTCACAAAACGTGGTTCCCAATCTCTACATTGTGTTTTGTCAATATAATATATCCAGATGGGATTTAAAATATCAATTACTATTTGTGTTCTCGTGTTGACTACAAAGACTCAGAAACCCACTAAAATTATACTGTCTTCCTCTAAATATTCAGCAGTCAGGTTTCTTGAATAATTTCATTCTTGCCTTCAGTGGTTGTATTAAGTTTATATTTAGAAGCAAAGTCCTTATTTGGCATCGACTTTGCCCCATTTTGGAAGTTTATTTTAAAAGAAGCAGTTGATGTGTTCTGGCTAGTATTTGAAAAATGTAACTAATTCATTCAGCTTCCGAAACAGCAAAGAGAAGAGCAACAGCATCTTAGAGGCTCAGCCTGTGGCCCGTGAACTGAAGCGTGTTAGGGATTTTCCCACCAGCCTCCTCTCTCTGGACAGTACATGGGCACAGGGTGTCAGCTGCCTGACGCCGGGAGGGGACGAGGCCTTAAACCGTGCCGTATCGCTGGCCCTGCGTGTTGGGGCTCATGCTTTGTCAGCAGCGAAGGTCTCCCTGCTTCCCTCTATTTCTTCTGCTTGAAGTGGAGCAGGACCCTATGGTCCTCCCCCACAGGTCCCCCACCTGCCTTTTGTCTATGGAAAAACTTTAGCCAAAGCATAAGTTTAATCAGAGAAATGAGAGACTATAGAAACAAAGGAAAAGAGTCCAACAAGGCTAAATAATATAGTTTGGTCATTAAGCAAAGTCAAGGGCCTTTAGTTCCTCCTCAAGAGCCGTAGGTGCTCCTCTGAGTGTGTCCTGTGAGCCGTCCTGTAGACACTGAACCCCCAGGGGGAGAAGTCAGCTGCGCGAGGCCCAGACTGTAGGCAGGACAGGGGCTGCCACGTTTCTGAGAGCGGGCCTCAGGACGTGGGAACAAACCGACCCTGGAACCGGAGATTAACTGTGCTCAGAGCAACCGAAGTGGCGCTGGTCAGACCAGCTCCGTGTGATAAGTCTCTTTGTTTACACTCGCTCTGCGCAGTGTCCAGCCGGCCCTGCTTCCCCAGGGCACTCTGGTTGGGACAGGACGTCTAGCGCTCAAGCTCTCATGACACGAGAGCCGGGCCGCAGGTGGCTGGTTTGGGCGTCTGACTTTTCACTGGTGATTCTTTCTCTCCCTGGGATGTCGGATGTCAGATGTTTTTTCAGGTTTCATCTGAGACGCAGATGACATGGCTTTCTACCCCTGCCCTGGAGGTTTATCTAGTGCCTGCTCACTGCTGGGACAGTTTCTCACTGTCCTCTGAGCCACTCACATGCCATCACTCAGCGTCTCCAACCGAGGCTCCAGGGCGTGGCATCCATCCCGAGCAGACGTCTTGGGCGCCCCCCCCAACCCCCAATCCTCCGTGACAGCGTCACGTCAATGCTGTTGTGCCAGCAGGAGAGCCAGAAAGTCAGAGCTTCTTCTCAGCTGATGGGCTGTTGCTTCCCATCCTTTATCCTTAGATGGTCACAAAGCAGGTGGGGTGGTGGAGAGGGTTGCCTGTGGGCATGCGGACGGGTCGGGATGGAGGAAGACTGGGGCGCCCAGCACCCGGGGCCCAGGGAGGCTCCGTGCCCTGGGGAAGCTGCGTCAGTCTGGGGCATGGGCACTGTGTCCTCAGCCCAGAGCCCCCCTTTAGACGTAACTGACCCAGTAGGTCTCAAATCTGGCTATGTCACAAAGCTCCAGGAAGGGCTTGTGTGCGTGTGCATATGTGTGAGAGAGACATAAAAATCTAGTAACTTTGATTCTGTCAGTTGCACCAGGAGTAATTTTACTAGCAATAAAAATGTAGCTATTTTAAAAGTATGAAGTTTAACATTCCAACCTGGAAGCACAAAAATAAATCTCTTTTCTGAGAGAGGGGGTAGTCAGTTTCTGCTTGCTCATTCAGACACGTGGTTCCCAGCCCCAGAGGCAGAAGAAAAACTTGATGGGAAAGAACTGTGCACACAGATGTCCATTATTTGATGTTAGCTGCAGAAAACCACAGTCTTAATTTGAGGAACACTGGTGTTCCATGGGAGGCGAATTTGAGAACCACTGAACTTGTCTGATCAGTTCCCCAGAGCAAAACCTGGCCCCCGCTCTCTGCGTCTCACTCAAGATTTCGAGGTCGCGTAGCTGCGGGCAGAGCCGTGACTGGGGCTCCGATGCCACGCCATCAGGTGCGCTTTCCAGTTTCGGAAGACGGGCCGCTTTTCTTCTCTTTAGTAGGCGCTGGAATATGTCTCCTGGTGTGGCTCTGGGGCCAGCTTAGTCTCACGAGGTTTCTCCTCTGAAAGCAGTGACCTTATCAGGCACAGACAATTTCCTGTGTCATTAAGATGCTCCTTGGCAGGGTGTTATTTTTCTTGGTGCCTGTCCTGCGGTGTGAGACATGCGCGCAGAGCCAGCCCTCGTTTTCCCGAGTGAATTCGCTGTATTGTCGCTTATCTGTGGCCGGCCTCCCTCTTGACTTCGCTGACAGGCCCCCTGTCATTAGTGACTTGCTTGGCTAAGGTCTTGGCTTTCTTTCTTTTTCTCCTAAAAGCCTGAGTCACAGCCAGGAAGTCCTTTGAAACCAAACCCTTCCTTGTGTTCCGGGAGAATTCGGGAAGGGGTAACTCTGCTCAAAGGGAGCTTTGGCCTCCTCTTTGAGGTCCTCCGTCTCCTCGCTTGCCTGGTGTGAGAGCTCAGTCTGTCCCAGAGAAGCCCTCCGCGGGTCATGGGCTGAGGGCGTGGGGTCTCCCCGCCGCCTCTTGGTCAGCGCTTCGTGGTAGCGCTCTGTTACCGTGTTGAAAATGTGTCTCCAGTTACCCCCAGATGGAAACCAAGTCCTCGGAGAAGCCTCTGGAAGCCCCCGGGGCCTTCCTGGGTCCTGGCCTCCCCTCTGTCCCTGAGGCTTTCAGCCAGTGGCCCCAGGAGGGGCTCTGTGGATCTCTGCTGCCTCGCGTGCCTTCAGCGCTGGGTGGAAAGCTCGCTTCAGCCGACGAGTGACATGCACACGCAGAGCTGGAGGTGGAGCCCTGAAATGGTCCTAGCACAGTGCTTTTGACGGCGCTTGTCACCAATGCAAACGTCCTGGAGAGCTGCAGGTGTGTGTGGCAAGAATCGCAGCAGAGATGTAGGTGCGCGATGTTAGTGAGAATGTTCGTCATCTGTGTTGGCTGAGGAAGCAGTTATCTTTTCAGAACTAATTTAAAAATAACTATCTAAATTAGTTGTTTGGAGTTGGACATCAGACCCTGGTTGAGTGCTTTCTGTCTGAGGTGGTTTCCAAATCAAGCAGGGTCATCAGAGCCTCCCCCTCCAGGCTTTGTGATGGGCCGGGAGGGAAGCCGCGTCTGTGACCTTGCGCGCAGCCCCTGGCCGCCGTCCGCCAGAACTGGCCGCGGGGTCCTTCTCTCCTGGGGAAGGATCACTGCCCGGAACCTACCCTGCTCTCAGTTCAGATGTCGTGTGTGGCGTAAGCTGCATTTTATAAACTAATAAACTAGTTTATATAAGTTGCAATTTATAAACTACAATTAAAAAAAAACCTATTGTAATAATCTATTGGAAAATACAGTACTACTTGTTTTTATAGGGAGCAAGATTTACATTTGAATTTTAAAATTTATTTTAAAAGACATTAACTTTAGGCTTAATAAATCAAAGTTGCCTCCCATTGACTGTAAAAGGTTTGCATTATATATGTAGGTAAGTGACGTTTCATTGGCTCCTTGTTCATTTATAGTCCAGTGTGTGGTGCTGATCTGTTGTGGCTACCCAACTGCATCTTTGTACGTATGACTCACAAAAGCTTTCAACAAATAATTTTACATCTAGTGTGTGTGTGTGTATAGATGTCTCCTTAAAATCAGGCCTGGTCTAACGTAGCAGGTGGTGGAGAGATTTGGCTGTGTCTTGTGAAGTGTCGACACCCCAGAGTGCTGAGGGGAGGCGTGCTCAGTCTTTCTTTCCTATGGCTGAGCCCCTGGGTCTGCGATGGCGCCCCAGAGCGTGTCAGCACCAGCCTCCCGTCTGGCCCTGCAGAGGTAACTTTGGGGAGTCCTGCTGTTTGTCACGCACATCCAGGGACTGGGGAGGGCCTGCCCCTCCACGGGCAGGGCTGCGAGTTGCTAAGACGGACGCCGCGAGGGACCCTGCGGCCGTTTGTGGCACTGGAAAAGGGAGAGCCACGGTGACCGCCCCGGGTGTCCTGGCGGGAGGGACGGCTCGAGAGTGGCTGGAGGGCTGGTGCCCGGCCCAGCTGCGTCCCCAGTGGGGAAAGGGCAGGCGGGCGATGGCTGTGGCAGTGTCATGCGGGAAGCACCATTTTATTTTGAAATCAAGATGGTATGTATCTGAGGTAGGCTGGCCAGCTTGCTTCATCTTTCTTCATTTTTTTAGGGGGAAAAACCTCGAGCAGTTGTCCCAGGACATCTGTGTTCCAGTCTTACCAGACCCTAGGAGGTGTTTTCTTCCTGTAAATCGGGTTCCCTCTCAGGGCAGCTACCTGAGTGTGAACTGAGGCAGACAGTGGTTTCTGTTTCCATCTGAGTCACCTGTTTTCCTTTGTGTTTGTTCTGTGACCTTCCCAGTGTCACTACCGTGGAGACTCGTGCGTGTCTCTCTGTCTGTGACCTTCCCAGCATCACTAATGTGGAGACTTGTGTGTGTCTCTCTGCATCTGTGACCTTCCCAGTGTCACTACCGTGGAGACTCTTGCGTGTCTCTCTGTCTGTAACCTTCCCAGTGTCACTACCCTGGAGACTCGTGCGTGTCTCTCTGTCTGTGACCTTCCCAGTGTCACTAATGTGGAGACTCGTGCATGTCTCTCTGTCTGTGACCTTCCCAGTGTCACTACCGTGGAGACTCGTGCGTGTCTCTCTGTCTGTGACCTTCCCAGTGTCACTACCGTGGAGACTCGTGCGTGTCTCTCTGTCTGTGACCTTCCCAGTGTCACTACCGTGGAGACTCGTGCGTGTTTCTCTATCTGTAACCTTCCCAGCATCACTAATGTGGAGACTTGTGTGTGTCTCTCTGCATCTGTGACCTTCCCAGTGTCACTACCGTGGAGACTCTTGCGTGTTTCTCTGTCTGTAACCTTCCAAGTGTCACTACCGTGGAGACTCGTGCGTGTTTCTCTGTCTGTAACCTTCCTAGCATCAATACTGTGATGGGAAGTCAACCTTCGGGACCAGCGAGGTGGCGAGGAGGCCACTTGAGAGCTGAGCGTGAGAGGAGGCACCTTCAGAGGAGGGCGCTGTGGACGCGGTTCGAGGCTGGGGTTTGTCTCCACCTCAGAGACAACAGTGCGTCAGAGCTGCGTCAGGCAGGCGGGCACGGGCCCGTGTTTCCCTGCAGAGGCGTCTCTCCCGCTCCGTACTGGGGCCAGGCCCGCAGGGACGGCCTGTTTGTTCTGCTCCTCACTGTACCCTCACCAAGCAAAGGAATCCCGCAGATGGAGCCAGCATCAGTGTAGGCTGAAACACATAATTGTATTGGGTAATAGAGGAATTCAAAAATTCTGGGTTTTTTCCTTCCACAAATCAGGCCAGCGGTGAAGCCCTTTTGCAAGCGCTCCCCTTCATCCCGACTGACGCAGATGCGCAGTGGCCTGCGGTTTCCTGATTACTGAGGCCTGAGCTCCTGGCGAGTCTGTCCCCTGTCTGCAGGTTCCCTCTTGGCAGCAGCAGTGTTGACTCACACGATAAGACGAGCTCTGGCCTCCTCGGTGCTGAGATGTGCCGTGAGCCGGGCCAGCTCCAGGTCCCAGGCTCACTGTTGGCCGTCCTGGGCCAGCGGGCGGAGGCGTGGAGCTGACCAAGGCCCGAGACTGCCCGCGCCTTCCCCACCATGGAGACCGCCGAGCCAGGGTCCTCGTTCAGAAGGAGGTGTCTGCGCCCGGTCCACAGACGCACGGTCTTGGCCCTGCCAGCCCTGCGGGCTCAGGACTGGCTTTTGAACACTTGCCTTGCTATCTGGAGGCACAGCACGGTCTGAGCAGCTCTGTCTGGGACGTCCTGAGGCCATAAGACAACCTGGGCTCTGCTGCTGTCCCAGACAGAGCTGTCAGTGGTTCGCTCACTTCTGCACTTGGCACGGAAGCAGAACTTCTCTGAAATACAAAGAAATAAAGGTCTACCATATGCAGGGAGAAGCCCACGGACAGAGAAGCCTGCTGGCGTACAGCCCATATGGATGCAAAAAGCTGGACTGAAGCAGCTGAGCGCACAGGCATGCACGTGTGCATAGGGAGGGAAGAAATCTGAGTTAGTTCTGTGTGTTTCTTTAATAATGACAGCTCGGTGGTAACTGTCCTCTTTGGCAAGCTCAGCGGCATGGGCATAACCACGGCGCTGGGCTCTTAATTAAGACTCAGTGCCTTTTGCTTTCTCCTCGTTTTAATAGGACATGGGAGAAGCTGTGGGTTGACGTTTAGTGAGAAAACAGACAGGAGCGTCCTCAGTGTGGAGACAGCCCCTGCTGAGAGGGCTCCCCTGGTGGCTCAGAGAATAAAGCGTCTGCCTGCAATGCGGGAGACATGGCTTCAATCCCTGGGTCGGGGGATCCCCTGGAGAAGGAAATGGCAAGCCACTCCAGTATTCTTGCCTGGAGAGTCCCATGGACGGAGGAGCCTGGTGGGCTGCAGTCCACGGGATTGCAGAGTCGGACATGACTGAGCGATGTCACTTTCACCTGCTGAGAGACAGAACAGCATCTACTCTTAAATACATTTTTTTAACACTCATATTTCAAATCATATTCTCTGTTCCTTACCTGACTTTAAGAAAAGAAGAAGGTCATTTATTTTGTTGGTCATATTGTGAAATTTAAATTTTTTTCATTATGAAAAAAATAAAGTGTCTAAACAGTCTTATTTTAATAGTTATCAGAGACATGTTTTAAGAACATATTTGTAAAAACCAAAGACTTTTTAGTTTACTGTGGAAATCAGTTTGGTTGTGTGCCCAATTCTTATTGGTTTACTAGTTTATTTCATGACTTATTTGTTGGGCATTTGCCATGGGATAACACTTCGAGGCGAGGCCTGCTCCCTTCTAGGACTTAGAATTTCTTAATAAAAAAAAATCAATACTATTTTATGAGTAAGAACATTTTTTTCAGAATACAGTAATAGGAACATTCATATAAATAAATTACCTCTGAGTTCATTTCAGGTGATTGAAAATTTTTCTGCTTCTAGTATTTATCCTTCACACTTTGCCTTGAAAGTAAGTTGTAACACAGCTTACAATTATGGGGGACCAGTTTTCAAAGTACTGAATAATATATTTGATTTTCTAAACCCAGGGGCAAAAAGTGGTAGTGGGTGAAAAGATTTAACGAGAGAACAGTGCAGCGTCCATCTGGATTTGCCTCGACGTTCAGCAGTAGCTTGTAAGTGTCCTCCCTCCCTTGAGTCTTTAGAAGAAAGCGAGCGATCCTAAGGCTTCTGACAAATGCAAAGCAGCGTCGGTTTTCTTTCGTGATCGGCTTTCCTCACAGCTGTTGATTTTGTGAGTAGGCGGGTCTGCTGTGTCTCTTCAGACCCTCTCACCGTATGGTCCTTGTTTTTGCTTTCACGTACATTTGTAAAACCTTCACAGAAAGGCCCGTTAGCAGCCGCCGGCTCCTCACCCTCTGCTGCGGCCAGGGACCGTTGGATGGAGCTCTTGCTCTGGAGGAAGCTGGCATCACAGCCCTT
This sequence comes from Antilocapra americana, assembly GCA_007570785.1. Lineage (NCBI taxonomy): Eukaryota > Metazoa > Chordata > Mammalia > Artiodactyla > Antilocapridae > Antilocapra > Antilocapra americana. Next base: position 407,991 of record ML664181.1, read on the forward strand.
CCTCACACTTCACTTCTCCTAAGGGTCTGGTTTCGCGAGTGCTCAGTAACAGGCACGCCTGTGCACACAGTGCCTGCACGGAAAGCGTTCAGAGCAGTTGCGTTCTTCTTATCTTCTGCCTGGGACACCCTCGTCCTCTGTCGGTCAGCAGGCGTCACTAACGGCTGAAACACCGAGCTGGTGTCGGTGGGCAGCGGGAAGGCAAGAGCTTCCTCTCACGTGAGAGGCCTCCAGAACCACCTGGGCCGGCTGGCCACAAGGCTTGGCCACCGAAGACGCGCACCCAAGTGGTAACTGCCTTTCGAGTCTGTCTGTGAATGGACTGTTTTTGGAAACAGTCCACTTTTCTGATTTCTTTGTTAATTGTCAAATCAGGAGGCAAAACATCATTGTCTTTTTTCTGCTTTCTCATCTCCTTTTGTATTTTGTCTTTAAAAATAATCATTGAGGCAGCAGAGATAACCTGGTTACATGTATCCTCTCAGTGGGTGATAGCATATCCCCTGTGGTCTGAATCATCTGCGTTAACTCACACTGGGCGCGTGAAGTCTCACCTAATCTCTAAGTTGCCCACATTTACGGATAACTTGTGCCAGTGTCATGGGAGGGCCTGGGGATGAGCCTCCTTCCAGGAAGAGCCTCCCCTCTGGTTTGGGAGCATACTTAAAAAATAAACCGTGGTCACATACATGATGCATTGGAAAAAAAGGCTGTGAGAATTCATTAGTCTCCGAGTTCTACTGTTAGGTTGAGCATGTGAGATAGGTAAAAAGCTGCAGGTGAACCGGGGATGCCTTTCGTTTGGTTCAGCCTGTTGCAGTGCTCTTTGGAATCGCCAGTGTGGTCTAAGCGAAACTTCTGAAAGAATTAAAACCATTTATTCTTTTTGTGTCCTCTCGATAGGAAGCTCTTACCTAACTTGCCTTCAGCCAGACAAAGCTCTGCACAAGGTCAGGCTTGGCCGGGAGCGCGGGTCCTTGGTGATGAGTCCTCTGAGGCATCGGTTCTCGCCCAGATCGTGCATGTGACCACGTCTCAGCACGTGCTCCTCTCGGCACGCTGTTGCTCAAATGCTGTAAGCTTAGGGTTAGTTGAGAGAACAAGTTTTGAGTGGTGCGAGACAGGGAATATCTGCATGTGGAGTGGCCTAAGTTTAGATGGAAAAAATCCTTTACTGAATTTGAGTTGGAAGTAGAGCCGGTGCATACCTGTGGTCATTGACTTTCTTTCCTATTCTGTGTGCCAAAATCAGAGTTACAGATCCTAACCACTTCCCAGTGTCTTAATTTAATTTTGAGTCTAAGAGTGCTTTTCAAACATTGTTTTTGTGTGTTAGTTAATGAAAGTCACTAACAGGAATCTGAGCAGAACATTTATTTGATGTGCCATTTTGATATTGAATGGAATTTCTGAAATAGACGTAAAAGATTTTTCAAATAGGATCATTGTATGTATTCACAGCCATTTTCCTTTTAAGTCCAGAAAAAATGTGCAGTGAGCCAACATCTTAAGAGGAAAGACCAAATATTCTGTATGACTTTGTATCCACTTTTGTCTCTAAAATCTACCATGAAATATCAAACCTTCTTTGTTTGAATTTTTTAGAAAATGTGATTATGACTTGGAGTTGTGGGTGTCATCAGGAAGAGCAGAGAATACTTACAAATGAGGACGTAAAAGCAACCTTACTAAATACTTTCTTACTTTTTATTCGAAAGTGTTGCTGGATGGGGCAGAAAGTCTGTCATCACACTCTTCCCCAGCCCACCCTTCTCCCCTCAGAATACAGGTTTTGTTGCATCTTCTCAGAATATTTTAATGCATAATCTGCAATAATGCTGTATTCTGCATAGAAGTCTGCCGCACGCTGGACTAGACACTCTTGTTTACACACGTGTGTACAGCTGGGTAAAAAGCGTGCCGTTGGCATCGCCTTTTGATTTGTATCGGTTTCATTTTGCTCAGGGGTCAGTGTCTTTGCGTATGTGTTTATGATCTATCTGTATGTTTTCTGTTAATTACCTGTTCACAGCTGTGTCTTTGTTTCACACTGAACGATTTTTCCTTCTCAGACATGCTCTTTCTGTGTGGGGGCTGTAGCTCTTTTTGTCGTGTTGGAAATACCTTTCCCCCTCCGTTTGCCTTCTAACTGTTCGGTATTTTTTTGGCCCTAAAGATATCGTTAATTTTTCTCTAGTCAGTCATCAGTCCTTTCAGCTATGATCTGGATATTGTGTCTTGTTAAATGTGGTCCTTGCTCTAAGGTCATACATACATTTATCCATTCTCGTGTATTTAAGACTTTGTCTGTCAGCTCTGTTGGGCTTGAGACACAGTTCAGGACCAGGACTGAGGCAAGGCTGTCACTTAATCTTTTTTCCTAAAACAGTCATTTCTCAGCGGCATTTATTTAAGATCCATCTTTTCTCTGTTGGTTGAAGTATGCTCCCCGGGTCCTGCACTGTGTTCTCGCCTGCCTTTGGGGCTGTATCGAGGTTCTGATTGCATCACGACGGCTCTCACCTTTATTATATTTTCATGATGTGTAACTTTCGTGACTAGCACGAGTCGATCCTACTAATCTTTTCAGGATTTCCAGTTTATGTTTGTTGGACTCTAGCATACAATTTTGTCACTTTCTGTCCCAAACCCTATAATCTGGCATTGGGTCAAATTTAAGGGTAATTCGGGTGTAGTGGGTATCTTCATAATGCTGAATCTTCTAATTGAAGAATGAAGATTGTCCTTGACTCTCTTAAAAGACCCTTGTTTGTACAGCTTTGGAGTGTTTAAAGTTTTCTTTATGTGATTCCTATTATTAATTATATCTTGTTAACTCTATTTTTAGGTGTTCAACTTTCCTTGCTAGGATAAATAGGATATTTTCCCTCAGTATAATGTTATTGTTTATTAATTGGAGGCTTTTGATTTTGATTTATAATTTTGTAACTAGGTAATTTAATAGATGCTAGTTTTTTAAGTATTTATAGTGGCCTCATCTGCAAAATGATCATTTTTAAGTTCTTTCTCATCTAATTGCATTCACTAGTAGCAGGAAGAAATTCTTATTAATTTAAATACTTTCCAGGTTGACCAATAAAATATTTGGATTGAATTTAGTTTGAGTATAAATAGCCTTTTTAAGGAATGTACTCTTGAATTTAATTTTCTATCTAGTAGAGGGTATATACATACTCCTTAAAAAGAAGTGGAGTCCAGTCATAGGAGATGACAGTATGGACCGAGATGCTTCTCTGTAGCACTGATGCGTTCCTGTCAGAGGAGGGCTCTGCTTCTGACGGGGGCCCTCAGCTGGCGTGCGGCCCATCAGTGTGGCGGGCTCTCACCGTAACGTTTGAACTTTGATTGGAGACTAGTGCAGACTAGCAGACGCCCATGTAGAGCAGTGTTTCTGAAAACCACTGGTGAGATAGCATGACATATTTTGAGTACATTTTAAATTAATAGTCATAAAATTGTTTTACCTTAGGAAAAAAGTATTTACTCATGGTTGACATTTGTTTAGAATGAGGTCAAAGACAAAGCAAAATGATCTAGAGAAAAAGTAAAAGTAGTACATAAATGTCATAAAACTCTTAAAGAGTGAGAGAGATTGAGATTTGGAAAATTGAATTTTTTATTAGTAATATTGTACATATCTGTTTTGAGATCAAGAGCAGTTTTCTATGCATTTTGTTAGTAACAGTGCTCATTAAATAATAATAGTAAGGGTAATAATCCTGAAGATCACAAGGTAGATACTGCAGAAACATCCAGTCTATTGAATGTTATTTTAATTATTGTGCATTATTAATCTGAAACAATTGCCTCTTTTAGGTGAAAATAATTTCAGAGATTATCTTCGAGTTCAATTTCTAATTTTGTAGATGAGAAAGCTAAAAACCAGACCAGCGGTTTCCCCAGAACAACATCATAAATGACAGAGCCAGTTGGGTGCTGGGGTCCGTGTCCTAGCGCTCCAGGGAGACAGTTTTGCGGGCTGCCGGGTCCCCCTTGCTGTGACGAGGGTTTGCTGCCTGTCTGTTGGGACTGTGTCGTCATCCCGGGCACCGGTTCCTAAACGGAAAGTCACTGCCAGTGTTGATTTTCCCCAGTGCTGTGTCCTGGGTGGAACAAGCATGTTCTGGGAGAAATAATAAAATGCACACCATAACCAAGAATCCTGTATCATGGCAGTTTTAGCCATAAGACCGTCTTATTAATTAAAAAAAATAATAAATTTCAGGGCTAAGGCTACATAACAAACCAACACAGAAGGGCTTCTAAGTATTTTTTCTTGTTTTCAAGATGTATGAGGTACTTTTAAGACACTTAGGGAAAAAAAAAACAAGAAGGAAAAAAAGAAGCAGAAGACTCCCAGCCCGAAAGGCCTGGGCCCGGTGAACACACACAGCTGGGCTGGGTGTGTGTGTGTCCGTCTGCCCACAGCTTGTGAAGTGGGTTAAATATAGCTCAGCTGATTCTGTGGGCCAGCAAGTGGGAAAAGCAGGGCAAGCTGGAGGCGCACTGGTGAAAACGCTTCAAAGTAATTTATTTTGACGCTTCTTAAAGGCTCCTTTGTCAGCGCACTTCGAAGCAGCGCTCTGTTGACCGCAGAGCCGGCCGGACCCCGGCTGCCCGGGGAGCGCCTTCAGCCCCTGGCTGCTGGCGCGGGGCGGCTGCCCGCTCGGCTCCGCTGCGGTTCTTCCTTCCTCTCTCTTCAAGGGACCTGCACTCAGGCGCCTGAAGAGCCTTTCTGCGACACACCCCGTTTAGTCCTCACGTGCCCGTTCATCGCGCGTCAGTTCGTCCGCGTTCTGCACTGTCCACCTGTTAGGTGTCCAAAGAGCAGGAGGCGTGCAGGTGACCCCGGACTCGGCCGCAGGGCCATACACAAGAAGGGAACCCATCTAGCCTCAGTCCCCTTTCAATGGTGCCCACTAAACTGACGGTTTTTTCCAACCAAACTGCTGGCTCTTCAGCGATCCTTCCCAGGAAAAGGGTCCTTTCCTCTCCCAATGGAAAAATCATTGTCTGCGTTTTCCCTGTTCATTTCTCCGGGGCAAAGCCTGCAACCCTCTTAGGCTGTCGCGGCAGCCTTGGACAAGCAGGAAAGCGGTTTCCATTTGTTCTCATCTGTCTCATCGTCAAGGCCTCGGGTTCCTCCCTGGTGGGGTGATTGCAGTACTGGACCTCTGCGGCCGTCTCCGCCTCTGACGAGTGACTCAGGACTGCGTCGACGGTGCTCCGGGAGCCCAGCCAGGCCGTGGCACCTCCGCGGATGCACCCGCGGGCTTCCAGGGGCGTCCCCAGGAGCCGTCTCTCCCTCCTCTGCCGCGGCTTCCTGGACCCGCTCCGCCCCGTGGGCGCCGTCTCTCCCCTAGAACTGGTGGGACCCGGGGCCCCGAGAATCCTGCTGCCCCCGCCTCAGGTGCGGGCAGGCGCCCGGGCTGGTGGCGATGCGCGGCTGCCCGGGTTACGACTCCCAAGTGCGTGCCGAGCCCCTGAATAGATCCATTAACTGGAGGTTTTCACACACTCGCTGAGTCACACCACCCTTTCATTTACTTTGGATCAGCCCGGTTAGCAGGGAACTGAAGGTTTTACTGCTCGAGAAATGCTTTTGAAACGTTATTTACCCTGTTGCTCACTCAACATCTGACAAAAATGTGAAGGCGCCTCCAGAAGTAGTAAACTGTGTTTCCAAACACTGGACTGAGACAGGGGGCTTAGTTGGGCCGCGTGGGGGCCCCGCTTTGAGAATGTCTAACACGCCACCTTCAGAGAGGCTTCACAAAGGCGTCTTTTAAAAAGGGATGCTTCTAACATATCTTAAATGTGTCAGTATATAAATATTTTGTTAGGACATCTTGTCAGCAACACACCTGTTTCATTATGCATAACATCGAACAACTTTTAGTTTGAGTTGCTAAATTATCTAGTATGCTCCGGGGAATTCTGCAGCATTTTACTAGGCTTGGAGATAGCGCTATATTCTCTTGAGAACCATAAGAAAAGCCCCATATCGTAGCGTGATCTGCCTTGTAAGCAAGAATTGAACCTCTCTGGAAAGTCCGAGCCTGTGGCTGCTGTCCTGCGGTGGGTGGTGGCGGCCGCGGAGATCCAGCATGGGCAGCGCCGCGCTGATAAGCCGAGGACTCCAGAGAGGGGACTGGGGACCCTGCAAGGCTTCCCGGTGTCTGAACACAGACGAGAGAGAATTAATTCCCGGGTTTTCAGAGAGAGAGCAGTCTGAATGTAGGTCTTTCCTCCCCTTTGGAATATCATCAAAATCTCCTAACCTCTGGGGCCGAGTCACTGGAGAGCGTAGGTCCAGAACCGCCTGCTCCCACCTCAGCTGCAGCCACGTCCACGGCTCTGAGATGCGGGGCTTTGAACGTGCGGGGGTTGGTTTCACATCTCAGTGGAGTCCGCTGGGCAGAGGTTAAGGATTTCTGTCCCGATTGTCTTCATGATTTGTGTCAGAGCGTTTTGGCCAACTGGTAACGTTTTTTAGGTTTTGTCAAAACTGAATAGTTTTCTGAGTGTTTTGTTTTTCTTTCTGCTACAAAATACTGTCTTTGGCAAACATATCAAAAGACTGTAGAGACTTCCCTGGTGGTCCAGTGGTTAAGAGCTCGCCTTCCACTGCAGGGGAGGGGGTTCAAGCTCTGGTCTGGAAGCTGAGACCCCAGGTGCTGCGGGTGCGTGTGCAACGAGGGGGTCCGAGCCTCACAGCAGCAGAGCCTCCACCCTGCAGCGAGAACCCGACACGGCCAAATAAGGACTTTAAAAACTAGTCCATCAATGTTTTAAAAATTGAAAGACCACAGACATTCTGAATTTAAGAATGAACAGAATAAGCTTCGGTCGGAGTGGGCTCCTGCTTGCTCTGGCCTCGTGGTCCTGCAGCCCTGGCCCCGGGTGCAGGGTCAGCAGTGGCTCTGTCCTCCGCATCTTCATGCCCACCACCCAGGGGTCTTCTTCGTCTCACTTGGTTAAGCTCCTATACATCTTGCAGAGGCTGGCCCCGAATGCATCGTCACAAAGTCAGCTGTCTGCTTCGGCCTGACAGGTCACCTTTCTGGATATAGACCCCATTAGAAGGCAGATCACACGTTCTGTGTAAACAGCGCTGCCATGGAAGGTTCTCTGAGGAGGAAGATGGCCGGGTGCTCAGCCCTTCTGGGACTGCCTGTCCAGCTGAAGAGGAAAATCACACATCCGGGTCATAAAGATAGCTTTTCCCCCCTTGCTAGGGAGGTGGTTGAGAAGCAGGTTTAAGTGTCAAAGTGAGGGAAGAAATCACTCCCAGCAGAACAACCAAAGGAGCTGTGAAGCCTGGCTTCATCTGATATCATCCCAGAACCCTAGCTCTTCAAGAGCCACAAGGACCATTCGTGATGATACAATTCAGTCAAGTTCCTGGCTTCTCTCACCATAGATCGCCTGCTGGACATGCCCATCCGCTGTTACTGCCCGAGATTCAGAATGCCTGAGACAGCATCGCCTGTGCCCGACCAGCCCACCAGCGCACACCCTTCCTCTGGGCAACTCAAAACTCGTCCTCGTCCCCTCTAACTGCCCACTCTGTCCATCTCTTACATGGTCATCATCACCACCCGCTTTTGGGAACTCACCCAGTTTCCTGGACTCGGGTGGGTTTCCATTTGTCTCCCTCCTTAGCTGCTCTTCCAGCTTCTGGTCGGCTCTTGCTCACCCCTGCGGATCCTGAAGCACTGCTTCCGCAAACATAAAGTTTGCTGATTTAAGTTATATGGGGGCTTCCCAGGTGGTTCCGTTGGTAAAGAACCCACCTGCCAACACAGGAGACGCAGGAGACATGGGTTCAATCCCTGGGTGGGAAAGATCCCCTGGGAGAGGAAATGGCAACCCACTCCAGTAGTCTTGCCTGGAGAATCCCATGGACAGAGGAGCCTGGTGGGCTACAGTCCATGGAGTCACAAAGAGTCAGTCATGACTGAGCAACTGGGCGTACACACACACACACACACACACACACACACACACACACACACACACGCAATGTACAGACCATGACTGGGTCTTGGATTAAAAAAAAATAAAGCATTATTAAAACATTTTGAGGGCAATCGGGAAAGTTGCCCTAGGGCAAGATGGTTGGATGGCCTCGCTGACTCGGTGGGCACGAGTTTGAGTAAGCTCTGGGAGTTGGTGATGGACAGGGAGGCCTGGCGTGCTGCAGTCCACGGGGTTGCAGAGAGTCGGACACGACTGAGCAACTGACCTGAGTGGCTGGGAAAGTTAGAAACCGACTCCGTTACTGGTGCTGAGGTCAGAGCGAGCTTCCAGGCCCTGGGCAGCCGCGCGCCGAGGAAGCTCGCGGAGGGCTGCCTGTCGCTGCCGGCACGCTGCCCTGCCGCCGTGTCGCCGCAACGCGCTCCCACACGGGTCTCCTGCTGACCACAAGTGAGCGCATGCGCATGTGTGACACACACATGGGACAGACGCGAAGGCCTGTCAGCAGCTGCGTCTGCATGCAGGGCTGATGGGGGCCTCGTTGCCTCTCTGTAGATCTAAAGCTCTGCAGGGTCACACGTTGGGGGCCTCCTGGTGATCCCTGCAGGACTGGAGGTGGGGCCAGGCCAGTGCCCCCCTGCCCCGCGGCGTCCTGTCCCGCGCGTCGCAGGTCGGGGTTTATTTCCTCGCTGCTCCAGACATCCGGGAGCTCGTCGCCACACGGTGGCTCCTCCCTCGGGGCTGGAGCGTGCACAGGCCCCGCCCCGGCCCTCCGGCTGCTGTGGAGTCGCCGTGGCCTCTGCCTCCGCCCTCACGCACTGTTCCCTGTGTGTCTGCGTCCAGCTCCCCTTTGTCAGGACCCTGGTCACACCAGAGCCTGTTGCTGTTTTTGTCGCTCAGGCGCATCCGACTCTGCGACCCCACGGCCTGCAGCCCGCTGGGCTCCTCTGTCCATGGGATTCCCAGGCAAGGATACTGGAGCAGGCTGCTGTTTCCTCCTCCAGTGGAGCTTCCTGACCTGGGGACTAAACCCGTGTCTCCTGCATTGTGGGCAGATTCCTTTATCGCTGAGCCACCTGGGAAGCCCTCATATCAGAATAGGGTCCACCTATTCTAATACGATGTCATCTTAACTAATTTCATCTGCAATCACCCTATTTCAAATAAGGCTACAAATAATTGAATTATTCAAATTCAAATAATTTCTGAGGTCCTGGGAATTAGGACTTCAACATATGAATTTTCAGGGGACGCTGTTCAACCCATAACAGGTCCCATTTTTAGACTGATGTTATGCTTTTAGAAAGCAGCTCCTTCAGATGTGTACGTGAGTTTTCTCTCCCCTCTGTCTCAAGGCCAAGAGACAAAAACGTGCAACTGGAACTGGCTCGTAGTGAACGTGCTGTAAAATTTACACAGCAAGGTCTTTGTTCAGGCGCCACAGTTTGCCTCTGCCTCGTAAGGAAACCGTGCCCGTTGTTGGGCACTGACCTGTTAGACTCTGCTGCCACATGGGAGCCTCAGCCTGAGGCCCACGGGACCTGCGTCTGTGCTGGAGGAGCTCAGGGGGAGAAGGGGAGGGGGAGTTGGAGATGGAGAGCAGGGGACAGAGACAGACGGACAGACACACGGAGATGGAGGCAGAGAGTGCAACCAGAGCCACACCCAGACGCCCCAGCCTGTGATGGGCTTCCACAGAAGGTGCCGAGTGGACGCTCGGAGCCCGTGGTGCTGCTGTGTGGCCGCGGGGCCCTGTGGTCCGCTGGTGGCTAGTGGAGAGCGGCTCCTGCCTGCCTGGCCGCCCTCCCCGCCCGCCCGTCCTATGGGCTCCTCGGCCCGGGCCCCTGTCGGTCACAGGAGGCTGTTGAGTGATGTTTCTTTCCCCTCCTCCCTCTCTCCCTGCATTTTCTGGGTTTCTTTCCAGCTGCAGGTCACGTCAGCGGCTCTCTCAAGGCGGGTGCTCCGTGGGTTCCGCCTGTGGGCACAGGACTGGGTGGGTTAGTGCCGAGCTTCTAGCTTATTGAAGACTTGGAATCTGACCCTCGCTTGGCAGCGTTTTTCTTTCAGTGATTATCCCAGCTGCACATGTGGCTGTGACAGAGGCCTGTGGCCAGCTCAGGGCCTGGGCCTGAGCGTCCAGGAGGCTGAGGCTTTTCTGGGCCCACTTCCTCCCCGGTGCGGGACTTCTCCTCCCCCGAGGGCTGTCGGTTCCGAGAGAGTCTCCAAGGGGCCGGGGGCTTCCTGCGGGGCCTGGACCCCTTCCTGGAGCGCTTCAGTGCTGGCTCTTATGGGATCCTCGTGTGCCTTCTTTTCTGTTTCAGGTTAGCTTTTGACTTACTTGCAGGCGCTGCGGTTTTGTTCCCCGTGGGGCATTTTCTCGGAAGCCTTGCTCCTTCCCTCGGTCCGGAGCCACCTCAGCCGGTCGCTGGCCCTCCTGAGTCCTGGGCCGCTGCCTGGAGGAGGTGGGGTCACGAGGTGGCTGGGGGAGCCTCCTGTATTGCCACATGGGGTGTTTCCAGAGCCACGTTTTCTGCCACCGTGATGTCACCAGAATCCAGGCTTGTGTCGTCCTGGGGTAAACTCCAGCGTTTCTCAGAACTCTGCAGTGGTTCTGTGTGGTTTGTTTGTGTATAGTCCAGACTCGGCTGCCTGAATTACGTGCCTTCCAGAATTCGCTTTGGGTTGGGATTTTTGCAGACTTTGATAGGCATCCTCGGTGTGTCCTTACACCAGACACACGTTGAAAAATGCAGCCAAGAAACTCCTTAAAAACAGGGGTGCACAGTTGCGTACAGGCTGAGCCCCGCTGCCCTTGGCGAGAGAGGGCACAGCGGCAAGAGGAAAACGGCCAGCAGCGGGCGCCGGCAGAAGCTGCCCCTACGGAGCCCAGGAGCCTGTCCTGTCCCCGTGTCTGGGAGGGGCTGAGCGGGGACGGACGGCGCCGCCTGCAGGGCTGCGGAGGCAGTGACCGCCGCTGCTGGGTGGACGTGCCTGCTCAACATGCGATTTCCCCCCAGCATGCTTTTTGACCCCTCCTATGAGTGGCAGGACCTTCACGCATCACACAGCACCACCCAGCGAGTACGCACAGGGACGTCCTTGTCCACACAGGGTGTCCCATGGCGCCCAGCCCGCAGGCCGCGTGCCCGCTGAGATCAGCCCGTCCCAGTGACTAGGAGGTGCCTGCTCTTGCCTGCCTCGCCAGGACGCTCTCACCCCCCAAGCGCCATCCTGAGTCGTTCGATGGCAGGCAGCTTTCCGAGTGACTTGGACACACTTCTCCATTGACTCCTGTGTGCGTGTGCTGACTCCCACCATCTTCCCGTGGTTGTGTGTCCCCGCGTCACAGCCCTCATCTTGTTTGCAGTGTCTCCGGCTTCCTGGGGACACCGCGCTGGCAGAGCAGATCTTCAGTGCCCCAGGGCGCCCCAGGTGGCATTTCTGTCAGGGCTGTACCTGTGATGGGAAGAGTCTCACCTGACTGTGCCACGTCATTTTATCCCTGAGAGAAATCAGGTTAGAAAGAGCAAGAATGTTTGCAAATAGGTAAACTCTACTTATCACCAACGGCAACAGTTAAGCAACAGCCTCATAACTGAAGGTGCAATAAATGGAAGAAGATGCAGCCGTCAACGTATGTGTGTCCTTTCGTTATTCTCGTGACTTTTTTAAAGCCTGGGAATAAAAGGCCACTTGTGTTTTCTTCCTCCGTTAGGCAGCGCACAAATTATAAAAAGAAATGCATGAGGAAATGTCAATAAATCAGGTAAATACTAAAATTTAATAATTCTTCTCTTCTCAGTACTACTTTTTTTTTCTTCCAAATTTGAAGTTTTCATTAAGCATGGCCTTGAACACTGGACAAAGTGCAGCTCTGTTTTGGTTAGAGTACCTGCAAAAAGTCATTTCCTCCATAAATCACTTGGGTGCTTGGAGCTGTGCAAGCATGTGCTTTGAAAGAAACAGCCTTCAACTGTGTGGACTATCACTCAGAGAGATAACAAGGAAGGGAAGAGGAAAGAGAAACTCTGTTTTCCATTTTTGTACAGTTTTAATATATGTGCGTATTTATTACAAAGCGATTATTTTAAGCATGAAGTTTACCTGCAATTTATTATTAACCTTTCTGCAGATCTGAACCAATCTTTATCGATGTATCTGGAGCCCTGAGTTATGAAGACTTTCAGTTAGAATATTGTTCTGAACTTGAAAGAGCCTATTCACAGCGGCCCTGAACTGGCCAGTCAGGCAGACCCTTCAGGGGATTTTGACGGGGATATGCTTCTTGTACTTCCTCGGTTCTCTCCCACCTTGATTTTGTGCTGGGGTGTGGTGATGGGTTTCTGCAGAGCACCATGCTGCCCAGCACATGACGTCCTGGGGAAGTGCGTCTTGTTCGGTCGCTAAGTCGTGGCCAACTCTTTGCCACACCATGGACTGTAGCACGCCAGGCTTGTCTGTCCTTCACTATCTCCTGGAGTCTGCTCAGACTCATGTCCATTGAGTCGGTGATGCCATCCAACTGTCTCATTCTCTGTCGTCCCCTTCTCCTCCCGCCTTCAATCTTTTTCAGCGTTGGCGTCTTTTCCAGTGAGTCAGCTCTTTGCATCATGTGGCCAAAGTACTGGAGCTTCAGCTTCAGCAGCAGTCCTTCCAGTCAATACTCAATGATTTCCTTTAGGATGGACTGGTTTGAGGGCTTCTTAGCCTTCCTTTTATCCCTCCCTGCCTCTGCCCGGGACTCCTGGGTCTCCTGGTACACCCCAACAGAGGACACTGTGACAGCTTCACAGGTGACCTGGCCACTCCACTCATCCTGTCCATGTGTGGGCATGCTGACCCTTGTGAAGCTGGAGGTCTGAGCCCATATGGAGGTCTAGTCCTATCTCGGTCAGGAAGTGCCTGGCTTCCCAGATACTCTCAGGACTGGCTCGAGGGACTGAGGCTCTTGCTTCCTCTCTGTCCTCTGTTCCCTGACCCCATGGCCCAGTGAGGGTTTGATACTCACTAGTCTGTGACACTTTGCTTTGTTAACAAGTCCTATAGAGACTGGATTTTATGTCCAAACGTCTGTAGGCCCGTCATTACAGAGTGATTGATCCTATGAAGCGAAGCGGGTGCCATATACATCATTTATTGCAAGTCTATATAGTGTGATCCTTTCCCTGTTTTCCACTTGGGATCTCCTGCCTGTGGCATGGTCTCAGTTCACTTCAGTTTGCTCATCTGTGAAATGGGTATAATACAACTGCATAGGTTGCTGTGAAGGCATAACGGCTGTGGTCGTGGAGCGCTGGGAGCACGGCCGTGCAGCCCGCGTGCTGAGGGAGTGCCCCGTGCTGTCGGTACTCATGTCATCATCTGCAGCAGCGCCAGGTCACACGAGCACCTCTGCTTCCCCGCGCAGGGCAGAGACTTGAGCATGAGCGTAACGACGCGAGACAGAAAAGGGAGGGAAGGTGGGCGGGAGGTGGACAGCCGGCTCCCACAGGACGCATCCACGTGCCGTACGTGTCACACCCACCCAGGCGCTTTTCCACTTAGTGCCTCTGGATGTGCTTCTGAGGCTTTCTAAGCGGTTCTGGGACTGTGCGGGACTGTGTGAGCTGTCCTTCTAACTGTGTGATTAGAAGTGATCTTCCTGTGCCTTATTAGCAGCTCTTCCCTCTACGCCCACTTTTCTTACAGCATTTCCCTAAGTCATCACAGAGAAGTGTTTTGCTGTGTTGGAGTCAGAGGTGCTGCCAGGTGCTGGGCTGTGCTGATGCCCCTGGAGTTCAGGGTTTTGTGTTTTCATTCTCCTTTGCTCATTAAACCAAGACTTTACAATAATCATTTGCAGTTTGAACAGAATATATTTTAAACCAATTATCATGGGGGTTCTACCACTAAAAATCTCTGCTCACCTATTTCTAAATCTTTTTTCAGTGTCTTTTATTGGAGATAGAAATTAGTAGGTTTTATATATGTTCTAGATGCATAGAGAAACAAACTAATTGAGGAAATACAGCCTACTAGAAAACTGTATAAGAAATAGTAAAGATAAGAATAAATAATTTCCAGAAGAAATAGTGCACACAGTCATAAACACAAAAACCTTGTCAGTCTTAATATTATCCTAATCAAAAAACGGAAAGAAAAACATCATTTTTTAATCTATAAAGCTGAAAACAAAATATTTTCTAAAATTAACTTTTTAGATAATTTCTTTCCTCTATAATACTTTATATTAAGTTTACCATTAGACACAGGACTTACATTGGAATCTTTTGAAATCTAATGTTAATTTGAAATTAGCCTTACAAAATTTTGAGAATGCTTGTGGGCAAGAACTGAAGACAGAGTGATGTTTAGGCTGACAGTGGGGGGAGTCCAGCTTCTTTCTAAAACGCCGCCCCTAACCTTCCAGCTCATCGTGGCTTCCTGGGAGGTCCTGGGTCAGCAGCAGAACGAGTGTCACAACTGGATATGTGATGTGTGTGTGAGGCGTGCAGTGTGCACGCGTGTGTGCACATGTGTGCAGTGTATCAGGCATGTGCGTGTGAGGCGTGTGGCATGCACGTGTGTGTGAGGTGTGCAGTGTGCACATGTGTGTATGTGTGTGGCATGTATCTGGCATGTGCATGTGAGGTGTGTGGCATGCACGTGTGTGTGAGGTGTACAGCGTGCACGTATGTGAGGCGTGTGTATCAGGCATGTGCGTGTGAGGCATGTGGCATGCACGTGTGTGAGGCACGCAGTGTGCATGTGTGTGCACGTGTGTGCAGCGTGTGTATCAGGCATGTGCATGTGAGGCGTGTGGCATGCACGTGTGTGTGAGGTGTGCAGTGTGCATGTATGTGCACGTGTGTGAGGCATGTGTATCAGGCACGTGCGTGTGAGTCGTGCAGTGTGAACTGTGCGTGCAGCCACACAGAGACACCTACCTGGGGGCTCTTACCCAGCAGAGGGTCCATGTTAGAGAGGAGTGTCCCTCGTTGTGCAGGTCCTGCTGATCACTTGCCTCTGACAATGAAAGTTGCACAGTAGTGTCCGACCCTTTGTGACCCCCTGGACTGTAGCCTGCCAGGCTCCTCTGTCCATGGGGTTCTCCAGGCAAGGATACTGGGGAGGGTTGCCATCCTCTTCTCCAGGGGATCTTCCCGACCCAGGGACTGAACGCGGGTCTCCTGCATTGCAGGCAGATTCTTTAGGGATACCACGGCTCTCTACGAGGAGGCAAATCACGGAGTGAGAATCTGCCCTTTGGTGACCTCAGCTTCTGTGAGGAAATGGCTTCTGACTCTGCAGACCGCAGGGGTGGGTTATTTGTGTGTCCTGCGTGTTGACGCTGTCCCGAATCCTGCTGCCCCATCTGTCAGCCTGCACCTGCTCTCCCAACCCTTGTGGGCTCTGTCTCGCTCTCCCCTCTGCTTCTCAGCTACAGGCACCAGTCCAGTCTCTTCATTTTAGCTCTTCTTACAGTACCTTCTAGAGAAAAATTCTGAGATCTAGGTTCTGGAGACCTAGTTTTTCTTTTTCCTCTCTTTCCTCCCCCGCTTTTGTGACATGCGCTGCTCCCTAACCATGTGACTGGACGTTGGACGTGCAGTGTTCTCGGGCTCTGTTTCCTGACCTGTAAAACAAGACAGTGGGATTGATTCATCCCTTTGGGCTATTGAAATCTGTGTTTTTGACGGAGATTTCGGACAGTGATTTGTGTCACAGCGATGCACCTGGTGAAAATGCTTTCCCAGTACAGCCTGCCTCTGGATTGCTCACACGGCCAGAGCGCGTCTTCCCAGGGGGTTCTCGCTGCAGTTCACAGCAGCATCTTCGGTTCACCTTTGAGGTGTCTTTGCTTCCCGGCTGGAGGTGCATATGACTTGGCTATTGTAACTGCGGTTAGCGGAAAATGCTTGTTGTACAGTGATTAACAAACCAAGACTTACTGTAGGGTGACCGCACACCTGGACTCACTGTAGAGTGACCGGCACACCTGGACTTACTGTGGAGTGACCACACACCTGGACGTACTGTGGAGTGACCGCACACCGGGACTTACTGTAGAGTGACCGCATACCGGGACTTACTGTAGAGTGACTGCACACCGGGACTTACTGTAGGGTGACCGCACACCTGGACGTACTGTGGAGTGACCGCACACCTGGACGTACTGTGGAGTGACCGCACACCTGGACGTACTGTGGAGTGACCGCACACCTGGACGTACTGTACAGTGACCGCACACCTGGACTTACTGTAGGGTGACCGCACACCTGGACTTACTGTAGAGTGACCGGCACACCTAGACTTTCGGTGAAGTGACCGCATACCTGGACGTACTGTGGAGTGACCGCACACCTGGACTTACTGTAGGGTGACCGCACACCTGGACTTACTGTA